>JASANB010007281.1:0-119231 GCA_030248155.1 Sabatieria punctata | reverse complement strand
TACCACCCAGGACTTGAGCGATGTAACGGTTAGGGACCTCCTGAGGTTGATTAAAGCCTCTGGTATACCTTAACCGCTAGATATCCCCCAAGGCTGGTTGAGCCTTCGTTGGTGATAGTATAGTATCCGAAATGAAGAGAGATGATATGGGGAAATGAAATGGACATGTTGGTCTGATCATAGGGCCGTACAGGCCCCCCCAATATATCAGATCGGATCGGATCATGGTAATCTTCTAATGACCTCTAGGGTTCTGATTAGCAGTAGGGGTGGTCGTCGCTGATCCGACCTCCCCTCACCAGTCACCATTTTCTTTTGCTCTTCGTTTCATTCCTGCGACCGGCTTTATTGTGTTGGTACTATAAACGGCGTTGAGTGCCTTACTATCTTACTCAAAAGGTAAAATAGAGCGATCGCCATTTGTCGGCCATACTGTACACTGACTGACACTAGCGGAACAGCGTGATGAAAACGTGCGATGAAAATTTGTCACGCGGCTCGGCGTCAAATGGGCCACCATTGCCAGTCCCTCTATATAGGTTTCATTTGCGTATCCAGAGGTGTGTATAGAGTTGGTACAGCCTTTTACTGTGGAGGTAGGAAGAAAAAGTTTGTCAAAAATACGAGATACTAATGAATACATGTACGTACTAAAACTGTCTATTTTATGGTCAGAATGACTTTTAAATGCGTTATTGATGCCTAAACTTTCAAAATTTTCTCCCCTTAATCAGCCAAAACCCAATCAGCCACTGTAACTGCTAAAACTTGTAATTTCTGTTACTTTTATGTTCAGATAGCCTTTTAAACGCATTTTTGAAGACAGTTTTAATTTTGCGACTTTTTACGCTGGGTGGGCAGCGAGCGACCTAACCAGGCACTTTAAAAATTTTACACACCCTTTGCAAAAATCCTGGATACGCCACTGATATATTTCCGAACCTTTTATGCTGGACAGCACTTCATCCAAAAACTAAAGGACTTTGCAAAGCTAACCTAAATTGAATTGAATTGAATTGAAACCCAAATTAGTGTCCTGACATCATAATTATATATAGCATTCTTGATTATGTATAGTTCGGAGGTTTAGAAATCCAAAACCCAAATTTGACTTTTTGACATTAGTGTTTTAGAAATCTGAATTAGAACGCCAAAGAAACTTACATTTACTACCTACACTACACTGTACGGTACGTACATACTGTAGTTAACAGTACTACATACAGAGCCCTACTTTAACTACTAAACATTATAAATCAGAAATAATATTTAAGTTTTAATCGCGCAACAGGGCGCTACTGGATTTCGTTTGTTTGAGCAAGTGTGGTCTGGCCTTGTAGAAAGTTCCAATCTTCCTGCGCTTCTGTTGCTCGAGATGCTCAGAATTTCTAAAAATAGAAGGCGCACTTTTGTCTTTTCTGCTACATTTCGGAAAATACAAATCTTCAACCAAACTCTGGGAATCTACGTTCGTATGTATGTTGCAGTCCGTAAAGTACATTCCAAGAGCTATCGATTGATTGCGATCGAAAAGCTTTCGGTTTAGAATTCAGCAAGCGGCAGACGTTTGCGTGAATGACAATCATTATTACGTACTGCTACTACTGTCTGCGGTAGTTGAGTTTTTCGCAATACAAGTGGCAGCGTAGTAGATCAGTTAACAGGTGTTATAGTAAAAATTCAAGCGTAACGGTACATAAAAGGACTCAAGTACTGTACGATATAATTTATCAACGGTGCTTCAGTTCTTGGCACCGTCAGAGTAATCAGATCCGTTTTGTCCAATTTCAGGTTCGTCTTTGACTTGAGCAGTGAGATTTTGATGATTTGACGCGTCAGTTTTCTCTCTGTCTGTAGACTCTCCTGATTTGCTGAAGACGGCTTGATCAATTAGAAGCAATGCCTAAAAGTGCAAGCAGTGTAGGCCAGAAAGAAGTAAGACGAGGCTACTTTGATGTGCATGAAACCGTGCTCGTCAAGCAGATGGCGGTTGACCATTTCCTGTACGCCGGCCGGAATTCGCGAGCACATCCGACCGTTTCCGAGCTGAACGACGTGCAATCTCTGGTCAGCGCCTAGCAATGTCCTCGAGCCGTTGGTCAGCAAGTAGAGGGTGGCCTTGAGGTTGATCTGGTCTTTGGGACCGTCCACGTAGACCAGACTCACTGCCCAGTGCTCGCTGCCACCCAGACTCTCGGCGGTGTGCAACTGCAGGCGGAATGTCACTGCGGCATTGTTGCGCGTCACTCTGGCTAGCGGACCGTTCAGACACTCCACGTCCTCCAGCTCCCTCACGTCGAATTTGTACTCCAGCTCCAGCTCCACGTCTCTCTCCACTCCTTGCTCTGCCTGCTTCTTACTCCTAAAACCTTCACTGTCGCACACTACACAGCGCAGCACTCACTTTGTGTTGCTCAACACCGAACCCATCTTACAACCTCTTGCACACACAAAATAACAGATAATCAGAAGAATACTGCACGCAACAGAGTTTTCAAGATGATGCTGTGTGGAGTGTTTTGAACGCTTTACTATGTGCTTGTGTTTTGACTCTTCCAAGTGATAAATTTCTACACATACTCGCTCATCTTAGAATAGAGGAAGTGCAATTGGTTCAAGTATAACTGCGGTGCAGTTGTAAAATTAACACCGTTTAGAGCAACGAGCCGCAGCCATAAATGAAAAAAGTGGACTGTTGAATAGAGGCCGCTCATGTAGCGGCCTAGTTCCGGGCAGTTTTGTGTTCTGACCATGTCGGGATGCCGGTGTAAACTATGCGGTTTAGCGAGAACTTTTTGAGCAGTCGAGTCTGGTTCACCTAGTGTGCGGTGTTTTGTATCAGATTTTATGAGCAGCAGGTAATTGGAAGAGACATTATTATTATGGCATTTCGGCGTTCCAAACAGGTTGGCGCCAGTCAAATGCTATCCAGTGCCCGCAGTTGGAGCCGACCACCAGCCGAACCGAACCAAGCGTCAATAGGCTGAAGCTGATCGATTTTGCAGCTGCGAGCTGCGTCGTGCGTCTGCCGCGCCATCGCTCAACGCCCGGCAGTTTGTGACCAGCGCCACCGTCGTTTGTTTCTGCTGATTGGGGCACCATCATCTAATGGTCCCACCGCTCGTCTGCAACTAAGAATGGACTGTGGCTGGTGTCTTCAGAGCACTCAGGACCACTGGACATGCGAGGATTGCCACTCGGAATGCGTCTGTGCCAAATGCGCTCTGGAACACCGGTCCCAGCACCCCAACCACAACTTGTTGAATTTGGGCTCCGACCTGCCACAAACGCTCCTCTCTCCTTCCGCCTATTGCTGCCCTAAACACCAGGACAAAGAGCTCACGTACAGTATGACAGCTATGACCGTACATATTTCATTTACTTTTAGGCTTTACTGCAGCGATTGCGAGCGAGCTCTGTGCCAGGAATGCGCCGAAACGTATGAGCACAGCTCGCACGTTATAATCCTGCTTCAGAACGCGCTTTACAACTATCAGGCTGCTATTGACAAAACGATATCGGGCCTGAAACACAAAATAACTGAACTCGAGTCTCGCAGTAGAGCCATCGATGAGCTTCAGGAGTCTCTGAACGGCAAAGCTGAAGAAAGCACAAGACTGATCAACGAATGCTTCGCCAACTTAGTGCAACTGCTTGAAAGTCGCAAAAGAGAGCTTTTGGAGCAACTGTGCTGTCAGGTGGAGCAAACTAGCAACCACCTGCTCAGACAACAGGTTCTGCAGTTTCCCTAATAAAACCCAATAACTCAAACCAAATGCGTCGCCACCAGTCGAGACAATTACATATATCCGAGGTCTGTCGCCTTTAGCTGGCCTCGGCCGTTTGCGTAGTGAAAGACGTCGAACTGATGCGTCAAGTTTTTTTGCAAAAGGTAATTGGACGCCATTCTTTTCTATACCTTTTTGACGGTGTTTGCGTCCAGAAAGACTTCAACTTTAAAATTTTTCCCGACGCAAAAAAGGCATCGAGAAAGAAAAGGCGACAGGAGTCGGCGGGGGGTCCAGAAAAATACTCTACTTCAGCAATTTGCATAGGTTTGTGGTAGCCAAACGTGGACGATTTTAGGGTGAAATAAATGCGCACATACGTCACATGGTGCAGACATGTCCGGTGCCGCAAGATCTGAGCAAATCGCTGCCGGAGCTGCAAAAGATCAACAGCCAACTGAAAGAGCTGTTGGACGCGCCAGACACGTCGGAAGGAAATGAGATTGTCTGTCAGCAAAATTGGCCTACCGACTTTGTGGCCAACAAGTTGTCAGACGTTGAGGTGATCGTCAAACGCCTCGGCTCCATCACAACACCAAATCATCTCAGCGCCGACATCACAGCCCAGGGCGACGGTTTGCGTTACTGTTGCGCAAAGAGGTCAGCCACGTGATGCGGACTGAGCTCGTAACGTACGTACACACTGTGTTACTGCAACAGGGAAGCGACGGTCATGCTCACTGCCAAATCCTCCGTCAATCGACAACCAATCAGCATCGAGTTGGAGGCGCTGGAGGTAGAACTGAGCGACAAATTCGGCACCAAAGTTGGGCAGACGCGTTTACGCCAAGGAAAGTTGAATGGCCAAGTGGAGCTGGTCTACTGTTTGGCCGAGCCCGGAGTTTTCTATGTGTCGCTGAAGCTGTACGAGAAGCCAATCAGAGGCAGTCCGTTCCAGGTGCACTGCCTCAGTGAACAACAGTTCTCTATGGAGCAGTGCCTCATGCATTCCAAGTTCAAATACAGACGACCACAAGACGACCTAATCAGAAGGGTACGCTTCTCTACGCTCCCTACAATGCTCACTTGGACTGTGAACGGTTTAGATAGGCAGCCAAGGCAAACTGCGGAACCAGTTCACCAATCCGCAAGGGGTGTGGTGTGACGAAGAACTGAGTCGATTCTACGTAGCAGACAGTCAGCACCAGAGTGTCAAGGTGTTCGCAGTGAGCGGCCAATTCCACAGTCAGTTCGGCAACCGCTGCAGACGCGACCCGGGCGCACTTCGACGCCCCACCGGAGTCTGCGTCAGTCCGCTCACGCAACACGTATTCGTGGCCGACTACGACAACAAATCGGTCAGTGTGTTCGACTCGAGTCTCAGATTCGTCAAAAGGTTTGGCGCCGGTTTGAGGGTAAATGAGCAGACCAAATTTACAGAGTGGGCGGCTCCCGTCTGCTGGGGCCGAAGGGAGTGGTGGTGGACGAGGACGGCCAGCTGATCGTGGTCGACAACAAAGCCAGCTCCATTCTGCTGTTTAGCGAGGAGGGCAAATTCGTCAGAAAGTTCGGCACCAGAGGTAACAAAGCCCATCAACTGGCCGGGCCGCACTACGCAGCCATCACAGCCGACGGTTCGGTGCTGGTCACTGACTTCCACAATCACGGAGTCAAAGCCTACGACCTCAGCGGACAGTTTCTGTTCAACTTCGGACAGAACGGAGAAGCCAATGGCCAATTCAACGGTCCCACCGGTATAGCTGTCGACAGGCAACAGAACATTCTAGTCAGCGACTGGGGAAACAACAGAATACAGGTGTGCACCACCGACAAAACCAACCTTGTCCATTACTCGTTTCTACCAAAACTACTCATACAACGCCTTTTGTATTGCATTTTTTCGTCATTTTCTCGCCCAACGTTTGTACTGTCTTTAAGAGGTACGTATTATTGCCTGCAGCCGTGGAAAAAGCAGTTTGCAGGTATTTGATCGGCATGGAGTTTATGTGAGTGAAGTGAACTGCCAGACGGAGCCAATCTTTGGACCCCAAGGTTTGACCGTAACGAACGAGGGACACGTGGCTGTGTGCGATACGGGCAACCACTGCGTCAAGGTGTACAAATATTTGACTTAGAATTTAGCTTTGACTTCTGGATCATCTTAGCACGTACTTACATAATATATTACAATAAATAAAATTCAAGATCGGTCTACCGAACAAACAAACTAGCAGCAGTACAACAAGTGTTCACCAGTATCGGCAGTGAGTGTAAGACGCACAACAACGACAAATCTGCTACAGCCGCAAATCTACTAAAACCAATCTCAGAATGCACATCGGTGAGCGCTCAACATTGACTTGTATGGCTGCAGAAGCATCAGAATTTGTAAGGAGTGTAGGGATTTGGATAGTAAGTGCCCTGGTAATAGTCATAGCTGGGTCGCGGTATGGACCACTGAGACCCGTAGTAGGAAGACGAGGCCTGCCCGGACGCCGCTGCCGCTGCCGCTGCCCCCGACGACCTCTGCAGAGTTGCGCTGTCCTTTGAGCTGGTCGGAGGCATATAGTAACCCAAGCCGTATTTGGCACGCTGTCGCTGCTTCCTGAAATCACGTGTTACAGCCGCGCACCAGCCTTAACGAAGCAAAGCAGTTTTTGCTTAGAAACAATTTAGTTTGAGCAAGGCAGATGCCAAAAAAAGATCCGTTGGGAAGAGCGGCTTTATTGATGCTGTTGCTTATTGATAAAAAGACCTACCGTCTCCTCAGACAGACTGCTAGCAGCACTACAATGAGAATGAGCCAGACTCCACACAGCACCGCCGGAATTATTATAACCAGCACTGAAAGAAAGACACTTTGCATCTCCACTCTGCTCATGCACCACTCTCTCACTGTTGGACGTATCGGCAGTCTCGTAGGTCTTCGCATCTCTGCCCGTTATGACATTGTTGATTAAGTCATTGGCACCACCCGATGGTCTTCCTAAACATCACTTGGTCACCGTATAGTTTCACCGAAAAGTTACGTACTCGTTGCAGGAGATGGTTTCTGCCTCGGCGGTGCAGTGATTCTGTTCACTGTCTGAGGTCTTCTAGTGGTCGGTGGCGGTGGTGGTGTGGTGAAGATGAGAGGGGTCACTGTGGTGCTCTCTGTAGTGGTGCTGGGCAGCGGCGTTCGTCTCGACGAGGCTCGAGTTGCTCTGGTTGTCGGTGGCGTCGCTGTGATTGGCGCTTCGGTGCTGCTCGGTACTACAACAGACACACCTATGTGCATGAGCAGCGCACAGACAGCACCACTGAGTGTTTGGACTGGTTTTGGAATCATCCAGGAAAATTGAAATCAAGTAAATGACTTGAAAATAATGGTTCAGTTTTAGAGAAAGACAAGCTGAACGTACTGGGAGTGCATTTGTATCCATCGCCCGAAAATCCGTGCTGGCAGAGACAGCCCGGCTCATTATGCAGATCTCGTTGACAAACAGCATTCAGCCCACAGGCCACACCGTACTTGGCCAAACAAGCATCAACTTCTGAAAAAGCTGGGCTACAATAGTTGATCTCTTATCTTGCTTGACCACTCACCCGAGCAGGAATACCCGTCTCCGGTGAAACCGTCAGCACACTGACACAAGTAAGAGCCCTGAAAGACATTGTCTCTAGACTGGCTCAGCGTCACTAACACAGCTGGTGTAGTGGTTAGGCCGCAAAGCCGCGTGCATCAGCCATACGCACGTTCATCCACTCGCGGGACAAGTTCCTGTCGCAAAGAGATGGTGTCGGCACAAAGCCCAACCCAGGTCACCGAAAGCTGGTCGGTAAATGGGAACCGCCTGTAGCTGCCGTTGCAATAAGCCCAAGCTACACTAGCAACCACGCATGTGTTGGGATAAACGGAAACGGGGGCAGCTACCACTAAGACCCGCCCGGAATGACACCGAGCATGTGTGCCGGCTAGTAGTGAAGATAGAGAAGGAAGGGCAGGATGTGGGTGTGCGTGATGGGTTGCCGGCCTAACGCAGGGGCTACGGAGAATCCATCCATTCACATACGTACCTCTGTGTTAATGCAGAGAGCTTGTTCTGCGCAACGGTTCTGCCCGGTCTCACATTCATCGAAATCTTAAAGACACGAACCAAGTTTGACATTTGACAAATGAACCGCGTCACCTTGCTGACAATTGTTGCCGGTGTAGCCAGGCTGACATTCTCGATTTGAACAGTGACCAGTGGCGAAATCACAAGGTATTCCGTTGGCACATCGACAGGTCTGGGCACAGTTCTCGCCCCAGAAACCCGGATCGCAACCTAAACAACCAAATCACGCACTGTAAATAAACAGCTGTAGAGAGCCAAGAAAACCTTTGGTGCAGAAAGGTGGCGCAGTCATTCCAGCTGGGCAGGGAACAGCCTCGGCTTTGTCCACTCTGAACATCCATTTACCAGGCTCACCGATGTTGCTTCCCAACTTGAGATTTAGGGAATTGGTGGCAGAGCCCGGCAAAATCAGATTTTTACCGGGTTCAGAGCTCAAAACACCCGCCTACAATGCGTAAAACTCAAAGCATGTAGAGTAGATAGGTAGACCGTCTAACCTTAGCAGTCCTCGTAGTAACGTCGTCATAAATGTAACTGACGTAGGTGCCAGCAGGACCAGAGATCAGCACCATCTGATAGGTGTTTTGGTCCTCCTAAACGTATTAAAACTAAGACAGTTGATGGTGAGGTAGAGCAAGTATACAATACCCTTTCGCTGCCGGTCTGATGAACCTTATCATAGGTGATTACAAGTACTGAATTGGCTGTGAAGTGAGGGTGGTTGAAGTCTTCTTGAACGTTCAACGAACCTCTGGTCAACGTGCTGTAGTCTGTAGCAAAATAGGCTGCATCTAAAGAAGTGCAGAGTTTCTGTTAGAATCCGTGCCAGGTGGGCTGAAAGTGAAGCGCAGCGCGACGCAGTGCAAGTGAGTTAGTGAACAAATTCAGCAGAACAACCGTGCGCAGGCAGACTGCAAAAGATTACTCTGGCAATAAGTAGTTCCGACATTCAGTAGAGGACATGCGGTTACAGTGCAAACCTTACGTACCAGTTGTCTCTCTAAAGTAAACGTCGCCTCCCAGTGTAGGATCAGCCTGCATATAGAGAGGACTGAAGGCCACCATGTCCATGTCTTCGAGCGGTTTATCGCGGTATTCCAATAGGGGCTCGTCAAATGAGACCATTCCATTGGTCGAAATCTGCACAATTTTCAGTTTTGCTAGTAGGCGCAGGCAACTGAGATCGCTTACGTAAGCTTTATCGTACTGCTTGCCAAAAATCCTGATCGGCTGACTCAACGGCAACTCAACAATTGCGTTCGGACGCCGTGGAAGTTTTTTGTCCTCTCTCTTGTCAAACGGAAAGAGAATCGTTTCTAAAATGCAGACAGTATCTACGGTTCTTTTCGACACTACGTATGTACAGTACAACAGACAGCTGCTGACTCTGCGCAACTTACCAGTGCAAGCAAGACCGTCGCCGCCATAACCGTCAATGCAGGAACACTTGAAGGAACCTAAGCAAGTGCCAAGTATGTAGAACGTATGTACTGTAGTAGGTACGTGTGCAATACTGCAATGATTTACTAATTATTAACTCGTTAATTGTGTGTTATTTCCTATTGCGTGTCTTATTAAGCGGCCGAGGACCTACATCCCTCCGCGTTTCCTGAGCCTGGCGCAAGGCCTCGCTCAGTTGTTGTTTCTCGCTAGTACGCTGGAGCGCAGTGTATTTAACGTTGAGGCGCGCTGCCAAATAAAGGTTCTCTCGGACTGCGTCTCTCTTGTGCGGAAAGCCGGCAACCAGGCTTGGACCTACAGGTTCATCCCTTTCTCGGTTATTATTTATTATTTTATCTCGTCTTGGCGAACACAGCCGCTATAGGCATAATTATTCTCGCTTTCGCTATTCTCTGGCGTCGTATTTCGTCGCCGTTAACGTCTAAAACAGTGTTTATTCGTGTGCTAACCAACTGTTCCAGAGTGCTAGATTTGTGAAACCCAGGTGCATGCCTGATCATACACGTAGTACATACGTAGTACAACTAGCACTAACAGCATATCATTTTGACAGTGTGCTCTGCTCAGTGGTGAAATGTGGTGTAACCTTAATAAGCAGCGCATACTAAACTGGCACCAAAAATATTTTGCATAATAATAGTGGCCTACCCTGGATTTTGCAAAGGGGGTGTAAAATTTTGATAAATTAGCCTTCAAAACGCATTTAAAAGGTATTCTGAGAGTAAAATTGACAGAAATTAACAGTTCCAGAAGTTTTAACAGGCCTCATTGGGCTTTTGCCCGACCAGGGCAAACAATTTTTGAAAAACTAACCTTCAAAAACGCATTTGAAAGGCATTCTGGGCATAAAATAGACAGGTGTAGGTAATAATTTATTCGTTTCTCTTATATTTTTGCTTTCTACCTCCACCGCAAAGACGGTTTACCCACCATACACCCCTGGGTACGCTACTGATTGCTCCGGTACTCAATTAGTTAAAGGTAGCGTGGGCCAGATACTGTAAACACAAAAGTACCTGGTGTGTTCTGACAAATAGCAGCTTTATCGCAAGGTCCCCGAACGCATTCATCCACATCTGAAACGAAGACAGCAGTGTGCAGAAAGTAACGGCCGACCAACATCAACCAACCTTGGCAAGAACTGCCGTCAGCACTTCTGACAAAGCCGGCGAAACAGTGACAAATGAATCCTCCTTGAGTGTTTTCGCAGTCGGCGTTTGGACCGCAGTAAAACTCGGGAATGAGACATTCGTTTATGTCTGAAAAGTGGCCTGTTAGACGCAAAGTAGGTGAGACGGACAGCACCGATGCATCCGAGAATACTGGTGGGACTGCCGTTGAAGCCTTCTTTGCAACGACATTCGTATGATCCATGTGTATTAACGCAGACCGAAGTGTTGCCTCCGGGACACTTGAGCAGGGGGTCTTGGCACTCGTCCACGTCTGCAAAATTCACTTGGCTTGCTTTAGCCTCTCGTCATGTCAACAGCAACAGGCACGCACCTATGCAGTCTTGGCCGTCCGATTCAAAACCTTCATCGCAAATGCAGTTGTAGCCGCCAACAGTGTTTTGACAACGGGAATTGCCAGTGCATGGACTCTCCAAGAAACACTCATTCACATCTACAACCACCGCAGTCAGTTTAGCGCCACAAACGGATGGACACCGACCGACGCAGAACTGTCCATCGCCCGACCAGCCCTGCTCACACACGCAGTTCGGCACTCCGACCTCGTTCAACCGACAGACGGCATGCGCTCCGCACGCGTACAAACAGCCGGTGGAAGAGGCTCCTGTCGGTGCAGCGACCGCCGGAGACACCACTCGGCTCTGACTGACAGTGGTGGCGGGAGACTCCGGCTGAAACACTTCTTTCCTCTTTCATCAACCACCAACCACTGTCTCTACCTGTCTAATGCCAATAACATTGGGTCGCAACGTTTGTATTCTAGGAACCAGGCGTGGAGCGCCAGTAGGAGGCACGGTCTCAATTCTGGGTCTGATGGCAGGCGAGCCAACGCTCTGAACAGCATTGGCACCAGTCTCAATTCTCGATCTACTTGGCTCAGCTTCAATCGGTCTGATTGTCTGCGCTCCAACGCTCTGAATGCGACCAGGTCTGGTGGCTCGAGTGACACCGGGTCTGGGAGCAGTTTGTATTCTGGGGTGTAAGGTGCGAGCAGCTGTCTGCAGTCTTGGTTGAACAGTAGGAGCAGTCTCAACCTGTCCTCTAGCACTGGAAGGACGTATAGACTGCGGTGCCCCCACACTCTGAATGTTGCCTCTTGAGCTGGAGGGACGTAGAGATTGAGGTGCCCCCACACTCTGGATGTTGCCTCTCGAGTTGGAGGGACGTAGAGATTGAGGTGCCCCCACACTCTGGATGATGCCTCTTGAGCTGGAGGGACGTAGAGATTGAGGTGCCCCCACACTCTGGATGATGCCTCTTGAGCTGGAGGGACGTAGAGATTGAGGTGCCCCCACACTCTGGATGTTGCCTCTCGAGTTGGAGGGACGTAGAGATTGAGGTGCCCCCACACTCTGGATGATGCCTCTTGAGCTGGAGGGACGTAGAGATTGAGGTGCCCCCACACTCTGGATGATGCCTCTTGAGCTGGAGGGACGTAGAGATTGAGGTGCCCCCACACTCTGGATGTTGCCTCTCGAGTTGGAGGGATGTAGAGATTGAGGTGCCCCCACAGTCTGCACAGCTCCCCTCGAACTGGCGGGTCTAACTGACTGTGGCGCGCCAACAGTTTGTACTGAGGCTGGTGGCCCACTCTGCACACGTGTCGGTGGCGTAACCGCCGAATCCTCTGGAGAGAGGGTGTCAACTTTGGCTGTGAAGCCGACCGATTGCACCACCGGTGCAATGCGACGTGGACCAGACTGCAGCACGTGATGAGGAAGAATAATGCGCGGCGTCACTATCCGAGGACGGTGAGGCACCACGCGCACTGTTACTTGCGGGGGCGCGTCGACGCTCTCCGCCGTCGGAGGCACCACCTTGGCTCCTGACATATGGTATGTAAGATACTTTAGTAGCGCCGGACACGAGTACCTCGGCAAAGATTGGTGGTGTTGTCATATCCGGCCAGACACATGCAGATGTAGGCTCCTGGCGTATTGACGCAGTCCGGCTGTACCAACGGGCACAACGCATCGGCACCCTGCTCTTCGCATTCGTCTATGTCTCCAAAAGGAGCTACGTATATCGGAGAGAAATCAGATAGCAAACCAGTAGATTACCGAGATCACATATTGGAGGGTTGGTCCAGCCGTCCTTGCAGGCAGCAGTAGGACAAACACCGGTGGCAGTATTGCAAGCGTCTGCTTCGCAATGACACCGTCTACTGCAGTCGTAATACCATTCGCCCGCTTCGCAGCCTTAACTCTCCTACGTACACTATCTACTACTATGGCAAATAAAAGAAAATTTTACGGTCGACGCATTCGATTCCTTTGAACCCTGGACCGCAAAGATGGATGTAGTACTCGTCAATTTTGAACAACCATTCTCCGGGAATACCAATATCACTCTCATTGGCCAGCAGGATAGACTGAGGAGTCCCTGACTGCGGCAATGCCAAATACTCGCCGTCGTCGTCATTGAAACCAGCCTACAGTACGGCAGACATTGATAAAGATATCGTCGAAGTATGTACTGTTGGTTTCACTCAGCAATGGGGACATAGGGGCTTAGTTTCACAGTTGTTAAAAAAATTGGCAGTGGTATTGGCAGGCGAGGGGAAGGGGTAAATCCCACCCTAACACCCGGCGGCCCATGTATACCTAAGAACTGTGTTTAGTTCAGTAATATACAGTATATAAACGGCCCAAAACTCTAACCGAGTAGGTGAGGGTTACTTTCTCTTCTCGCCCGCCAGTACCTCCCTCGGCCCCGACCCAACCACGCCCTAGCATTGACAGGAAGTATGTATAGCAAACACAACTTACCACTGCGTCGTTGTTCCAGTTAAGTTTACTGTATACAATATGTGCAAAGGTGCCATTCTTGCTCAGAATCAAAGCGATTTGAAATAGATTTCGATGCTGAAACATTTAACATGTACGTACTTTTTCTTATGATTAACAAATTAACCTAATTTTTGCTGGACGCTTACAGTATGTATACATACATAGATCTACGTAGATCTGAAGGTAAAAGTATTTTCGTAATTATTGGTTGGTATAGTATGTACGGGAGATCCGATCCGATCCGGCGGGGGGGGGGTCGTACAATGTACGGCCCTACGATCAGACCTGCACGGTCCATTTCGTTACCCCTTATATCGTCATCTCGGACGTTTGCCCTTCTTTCACTGCCAAGCCACTCAAGCCATGCTGTTGGGCGCCAGGTACTAAGAGAGTGCCTGGCGTGGTGACGTCATGGTGCTGACAGCTCCCAGCGGCCGCCCGGCCGAGGAGGAGTAAACCGGTATAGGCCGTAATGCTGGTTTCTCAGACGGCTCCTGACGTCGTTGATCTTCCCTCCAACGCGGCATGCTTTTAGGAGCGGCTTTCGGTGCAACGGCAGATCCAGTTGGTTCCCATTTTACCTACTCACTGTAACCAGTTTTCGGTGGCCTGGGTGGAGCGTTGTGCCGACAACCAACTCTTTGCAGCAAGAAACTTGCCACGCCGAGAGGATGAACCACTACAACCACTAGGGATGCAGCGGCCGCCGTGACTCAGAGGCAGCGAGCTACCCACTGAGCCACTGACGCGGCTTGTATGTACGGGAGTATCAGCCCATTACGTCCCCTTGCTGTTCGTACCCTTTAGTCACGACCGTTTCGTCCCGTTGAGAAAATGAAACAGAAACATCTAAGGCGGGAAAATGAAATTCGTTATCGTCATGGAAAATGAAAGTCAGGGCAATGTCATGGGATTTTGGATCACCAGAGCGGCAAGAACCCTGTTATTTGAAAAGCCTTTCCATAAGCGCCCATGAGCCGTTGTTCAAACAAAACATTTTGTCAAGAAATGTTCAACGATATGACCAAAATGGTTTAGTCAGGTCTATTGAGTGAATAGACCGGACCGAAAAGGTAGTCATGTAAAGTCAATTTTCATGTCCATTTTTTTACTTTCAAGCATAAATTTCCTTTTGGCAACCTTCCCATCCATGTACGTAATTTACCGGGTACTTACTGGGTAGTGGGTTTTACGGACAAACTCAGTACTTTACTCGTACTTATACTGAATTTCAAAATTTTGAGATGGTCACAACACTACTCTGACTAAGTTTGTCCAAAAGGGGTAAACTTTATGGTAAAAATCCGATTTGTCGGTCTTAGCTTTTGCCTGAGCCTAAGCCTGTCTAAGTAAGCCTAAGCTAAATCTGAGCTTGAGCCCAAAAGTATAAACCTGATGGAAAATTGACAACTATTAGTTCAAGCTAAGAAACACCACTGAAACTACGCACGGCACCCAGTCCCTAACTTTAATCAACTGTTGTACCGCTTCCACTGTAACTGCTCTTCCACTTTGAAAGCGATTGTTACCAAATCTTTAATGTTTTCGTTTGTTTTGCCGCAACCGCTCCAATATACTGTAACTAAGCTGCGAGACGAAACGGTTAGTTGAAAAAGTTGGCCGGGACGAAACGGTTGGGACTAAACAGTCGGGACGAACAGCAAGGGGACGAAACGTCCTACAACCTGTACAGGGTGGGCCGTATCTATCGTCTGTTTCGTCTTGCTGTAACTTCTACTCTACGTTTGTCAATCAATTTCGCTGAAATTTTAACACAACATGCACACAGCCTCAGACTTTTCACAATCAAAATTTTGGCCAAGTCTGTCACTTCAACCACCAGTTATGCACTTCCATGTGTTCGCCGTCACTTTCAGTGCAGGATGACCATTTACGTATCTATCCGGGGATTTGTCCTGCTTAACTTTTGTGTTCGTCAATCAATTTCGCTTAAATTTTAGCAGAACAAGCATACAATTGTACGCCCTCCGAATTTTTACTCTCAAAATTTTAGCCAAGTCTATTACTTCAACAACTAGACTACTTGTACATTTCATACGTTCACTTTGACGGCGGACACATGCAAGTGTTGTGATAGATGTTGCAAGTGATAGACCTGAGTTTTTCAGAGCAACAATTTTGAGAGTTTGTGCAAGTTGTGTTAAAATTTCAGCAAAATTGATCGACTAATACAAAAGTTACAGCGATAGATAAATGACCCACTCTGTACTTGTCTACCTCCTCCCTTACTCGACTGCAACCTACTCCAGCAGGCGCTTTCCAGTCCAGTTACAGGGCAGTCAATGGTCTAAAAGTTTTTTCTCAAAAGTCTAAATCGTCCAAAAAGTACCAAGTATCAGCCATCCAGCAGCGCTAACAGAGGTCTGGGTGTGCCTAACCGACTTGGGACAGACCTCCCGATCAGGACTACGAGTCCATTTTTCCATCCCCACCTCTCCGATTTTATTGGAAACAAATTTTTGAAGCATTTTTGCAAATTTTAGAATTTAAAACACTAAAATTGCCAAAAATTTCCAGTAAAACAGCGCCTTTTAGAAGTACTGTAGATGTAGGGTAGGCCGGGGTAATTCGGCACAGGGGGGAATTCGGCACAAAATTTTTCATTGGAATATTGTGTCAGAACGAAAGAAGCTAGCTGAGTGCTTATTGCTTTTTTATAAAGCTTATTGTGTGAAGATGTTGTGTGCAAAATATTGGCTCTGTATCTTTAGTCAGTCTTGAGTCACAGGCAATTATTTGGCACTAGCTCAAAAAAGTCAATTTTCGAAGCTGAATAAACCTAAAACTATAAGAGCTCGGTCAGATTAAAAATCTGCGATTAGGTTGGTTTCATACAAATATCTTTACGCGAAAATTTCACTGAAATCGGTGCAGCAGTTGTTGAGAACGAAATGGGGGCAAAATGGCACAAGTGGGCATGCAGATTTTGATATCGATTTTTTATAAAAACTTTGTTTAAAAACGGTTATTTTGGTTAGTCTATGTAATTTAAGCATCACCATGCTGATTTACACAGCAACATGTTATTCTACGTTAATTAATTAGCTAATTAATAATTTTAATTAATTAATAAAAATATTGTTAATCAACTGCAAATTGCTTATTTTCTTGGTGAGTAAGCCTTTAGCAGTGTTAATACGATGAAAACATTGACATTTTTTTACACGAAGGCTCGATTTAGCATATTTTTGTGTGTATGCAAATTACGCATTTCTTCAAGCACTGTTACATATACAAAGTAGGTTTTCTGCTTGAAACAAAAGCTAGAAACCTTCAAACAAGAGCTCCATAAAAGTATAACGCTAGAACTCTGCCATTTTCGATTGCAGAGTAGAGAAAACCAACTTATTTGGGGATCATTTCAACTCAACGTTTAGAAAGCTGTAAAAGCCGCTACAACTGAAGAATGCTGACAAAAATTGTACTACAGACTTGGATGAAGTGGATCTAATCGTAGCATTCCTTAAGATGGGGGTGTTACGCTTCAAAATCAAATTTTCCGCGTTGTGCCGAATTGCCCCACCGGTGGGGTAATTCGGCACATGAATAAAATCGAAAAGTAATCGCTCGCCATTAGTTGTAGAATGGTCGGAATGGCTTCAAACCTTTTGCACAGCGTAACTAAGAAAAATTGAAAAATTCCAGACCAAAAAACAGGTTACTGCTGCTAAGTTGGGCCGAGATATTTTCGAAAAACTGAAAATGGTGTGCCGAATTACCCCGGCTTACCCTACATATTGAAGCCTAATTAGCGTTTTTCTAAAATTTTTAGTTCAACAGTGCGATTTTAGAGATTTCTGAGCGTTTTTTAGAACTGCATTGTAAGTCTTTAACGGCCTGACTATAATATATCAATTTAAAGTGATGCCCCAGACACATTATGCACGCCAAACCGTTAACAACAGCAACAAAAAAGCGTTGCTGACTGCGTCAAGGTCAGACAAAAACCGAAAAGCGAACGGTGTACTGTGCCGCTACACTTGCCTGTGATTGAGAGAGCCCACCATATCGCATATTGGTATTATGTACGTACAGCAATGGAACTAAATACACACTTACACGGTTAGGTAAATTAGAATGAGCATCGGGAGGGGCAACGTTCTCCCATGTAACGATTAGTACAGACTTCGGCTCGAAATCGTCCCCATGTCGGTATTGAATTTGAACCTCACTTTTCGCCAGACTTAGCACATTTGGATCTGCAACAATTCGCGTCGTTGGCTCAGTGGTTGGCTCGCTGCCTTGAGTCACGGCGGCCATGGCATCCCCAGCGGTTTTTTGGGGGTTCGAAACCTGTCAAGGTGATTGGAAGTGTCGACACAAAGCCCAACCCAGGCCATCGAACTATCAGAGTGTTTTTCAAAGGATACCCTTTTTAGATTGTTGGGAAATCTCTGTTTCTCAACAGACTGAGAAAGAATTTGAAATTATACACCTAGTACTGTACGTATGATTAGTAGAGTGCGAACTGGTGGTATTGGGGTTTTTGCCCCCCATACCCAATACTAATTGCGACCTGTCAAAATCGAAAACATCAATGTTGACCTGAAAAATTAATCTAGAAAAATCGAAAAGGTTGGTCGATGATTAGGTTTAGGAAGCTGTCTTGCGTTAATCAACTAAAACTTAGTAGAATTTCTTATAGTGTCCCGGTTTTCTAAATACTACACCAGTTGCCTGTTCTTATCTAAATAAAAATTGTGCCATTTCTAACGATACAGAATGGTCCAGTATCGCACATGTATATACCCAGGTCTGGGGGTGGTACACCCTTTCCGGCCGAGTTGGAAAAGAATTCATCGAAAATAAGAAACGCGATTAAACTACGCATTATTGGGTACTAAATTCTGCTAAGTTTACACGCATAATGGCTTTTAAGCGCTTTCGTAGAGGCAGTGGCGTATCCAGGGGGTGTAGAGGTACATCCCCTTTTGCGGTGGAGGTAGGAAGAGCAAGTCTGTCAAAAATAAGAGAAACTAATGAATTATGTACTAAAGCTGTTTGTTTTATGCTCGGAATGCCTTTTAAATGCGTTTTTGAAGTCTAAATATTAAAAAAATTTTCGCCATTGTTGGGTAGAAGCTCAACCAGGCCACTTTAATCCACTAGAACTTCGGACAAGATTTGGCCAGGTCCCAATTTTTCCCTACGTACAGTACTGTATGCTACGTTTATGTCTCAACAATCCGAACAATATTTGCGGTCGTAAACTACAAGATTGTTCAAAATAAAGTGATTCGTTACCGGATTTCGTTAGTTAGGACAAAATCCAAACGTAACTCTTCAATCCAGAGCAAATTTTCGATAGACTATGCTTTCTGGCCAGTCAGATTTGTGATTTTTTGCCGTTTACGTTTACGTACAGTATATCAAGCAGGTATTACAACAGAATGTGATGTGCAAAAAGAATGAGTTGTGATTTAAAAGTTTTAACAAACAGTGTTCTGGCTTTGATTCGTTAATCCGGAAATTCGCTAATCCGGACAAAGTTGGCCGGTCCCGACTTGTTGGGATTAACAAGACATGAATATTCAGATCGGAACCCTCCCCGTCCAATTTTTCTGGGACAATTTTTGAACCAATTTTTTTACATTATACAACACGGAAAATGTCAGCAAAACTGAAAATAGTTTTAAAATATACATGGCAAATTCCACGTACTACGTACAGTAGAAGTTAGTTTCTGATTTTGCGCATGTAAACACTATTCCGGAGGGGTAATGAATTATTGATCTTTTATTACATTTCAATTAGAGCCGAACTTTTAGAAACTATGAAAACTAAATGGTTACAGAAGATTGCCCATTTTATCGGTGGGTGAATTTTGAAAACTAAGCCAAACAACATTTCTGTAACGACCTACCTCCTATAAGTATGGGCAGCGCTAATTCCACAAAAGGTGACACCTTGCCGGAAAAGAAGTTGCAAACGTTTAAGGTCGGGCCCAGACGAGATAGTCAGAGATACGTGCGACAAATCGTCAGTGAAATGACGGGCATTAAATCCATTGCGAACGCGGTCGCAGTTGGCGTTGAGCAATTTGCGCTGTGTATGCGCGTTCATCTTCGATCAAGGGAACTTTTAGCAAACATAACCTTTACCTTCTGTCTCTCTGAAATGCACGCGACCCGTCTGACCTAGTGAGGCCGGCGTCCAAAATACGGCGATCGCTTTGGGACCTTGCCGAAAGAGAGTCGTTCGGTCGGTTCGTTCGAGACCCGCACTCAAACCGATGGCACCATCCCGCAGTATCTGCAATACACCTTTCTTGCATTCTCTTCTCCTCACTGCTGTTCAGTGAAAACAGTATGCTTTAATGCAGGTCCTTCACTGCGGTAGGTAGCCGTGTATAAACAATAGAAATGCAAACAAGTCAGTCTGAAGATAAATGACAAACAAGTGGAGGAGTGGCTGTTTTGTGGCAGTGTACTCTAAGTAGTAAAATGGGTTAAAAACGATCATCTCGCTAAGTGCCCTTGATTCGAGGTCATTGCCGACCAAGTGGCAAACTGGGTCTTAAAACCGTTGCGCAACGCAGCAGAAAGTAACAGTGTAGCGGCAAAAACTCAATGTCCGACTCACATGCACTACAGAATAACTGCGTCCAAAGTACGTCAGTTCGTGTTTCAGCACAAATGCTTGAGAATCGGAATTCGGGTCCAACGTACTGTCTCCTCTATCTGGTCCGTATGGGTACAGTCGCGCACTGAATATAAACGGTACTGTAATGTTCAAATCGATCTGGGTCGGCGCGCCGCCAAATTGTCGCTTCCATCGAGTCTTGTAAGTATCTGCAATGAACAAAAATAATGCCAGCATTACTAGGACTGCGTACTTCAGTATGCAACAGTGCCGACCGAACCCCCACGGAGCTTTGTTACCTTGACCTGTGTGCTAGTTAGTCTACACGCACAAACCTATTATCTGCTAGAATAACCTGAAAACCACTGCCAAACAAACAGAAACTCTGTGTAGAATTGGAAGCTCGTAAAGGTTGGACTGTTCAGATGCAGATAAAGGATACGATTGGCGCAAAGTGCTGCTTTGTGCTAGACTAAAATACTGAAGTTCTGCGCCCTCAACTCACTGCTGGCTAAGCCGACCACTTTGTTATGGCGATGTAGGTATTAGCGGTGGACGCAAACAGGTAGTGAGTAATTGCAGTGATTCAGCGAAAGCTAGTCGACCGACTCAAACACAAAACAATCACCTGCCGTGGACCGGTGGTAGCGATGATGGAGTTTCCATTTGGACTGCGCGGCAGCTCCAACCAGCAATAAAGGGTAAAGGCTCCAAATTATGTGCATGACGAGCAATTTGCAGCGCACACGACGCCGATATTTGCAAGGTGAACGGTGGCGCGCGCTCAAGTGAACTTATTCAAGGTTAAAACCCACAATGATCAGTGCCAAAGTGTCCAGCGACAGGGCAGAGGGCGAGCGCTGACCAGAGACAATGGGCCGACAGCAAAACAACAGCCTCTGCGACACAATTACACACTTTCGATTTCTTCGGCACTCGAATTCCGAGCACGCGCCGACCACCCGCTCGACGCAAACGTCCCGATCCGACCGATCACTACCACTTTTTGTCGGTGTCGGACAATTTCTGGTCCAACGATTTTACACCAAATTTAACAGCACCGTTGCGCAACCGACCCGAACCAATGGGGGCAAAAAGTACGGTCGACCACAATAGGATGAACCGGTCGAAACGGCCCCAATCGCCGAGATCTGCTGATAGGCACAGTAAGAGGCAGCACAGCAAACAGAGTTTGTTTGCAAGTGCACAACAACAGTCACAGATAGACGGCAGCACGCGTCCGATCCCCAGCAAAGCGATCCGGTGGTGGCTGACGTTCGACCAGTCAAAGGCACACCTCAGCCTGCGGAGGGCAGCCGCCAACACTGAATTAATGCCGCCGGCGGATGCGTCGAGGGGAGGTACTACAATGAAATGTAGCAGGGTCATTTGAGCGACGCGCTTGACCAAAACTGTGTCATCAGAGTCGCACGAACGTCGCTCCATGCCATCATTTCCACCCGCGCTACTCACATCGTAGTTCTCTAAACTTGCAAAAAATGACCTCCAAAACTGTGCAACTTACAAGGTGATCACAAAGACATAAACAACATCTTCCTATAAACGGCACATGCCTTTCAATCAGACATTGCTGCTACTCGAAAATACGTTAGCACGCATCTACTGTACGTACGTACGGGTCACGCCACATCTTTCAGGAGTATAGCATTGTATTGTTGCAGTGCTACTAGCAATCAGGGTGTACTGATGAGCCAGGAGCGGAGGGGTTGGAGTGACGATGAGCAACGGCACAACAACAAACAACTTTCATCCAAACGGAGACGACGCACAGAACAGAGGAAACAACCCAGAAAGCGACAACGCCTCGACCTACGATCTCAACCGACACCAACCATCTACGGCATCGATGACAGCAAGAGGAATAAACGAAGCAGCAGTCGGTCGCGCAGAAAGAGGGAATCCACAGACAAGGCAGTGCTGGCGGTTTTTAAGGAATGCGCTGATCAGATTGTCAAGAAAGGAGTGCCAGGAATCAGAGACGAGTTTACTTACAAACAATATCCCCAACTATTTGCCAGCAGAGTTCACGTTTCTTAGCCACCCACCAAAACAGTTTGTATGCCCAGTTCCGACTTTTCGTTGTCGTTTTATTACAGGGTGATTCACATAGCCCCTGGGGTTTGCAAGCTCAGAACTTTTTTGTTTGAGGGCCGAATTGGCTGATTTTTGGCTCTACAACCCCTATTTTGGAAGGGTGCCCTGGCGCTGTGTGGCCCAGCAGGGCTAATACTTTAGGCTTCTCAGTTTTTCGACACGAGCAAAAAATCGGTAATGTGACCCAGACCAATTTAGGCAGCAATCCTGAATCCTCTCAGAAACATACATGGTCTCGTCGTCGGCCAATACCCCCTCCCGGAGGGAGAAAATTTTCGTGTATTTAAGGCAAAATAGGCGTTTTTTGGACTTTTTTCCGGGACCCCCGAGATCTCCAAACCCCCTCCGGATTTTTCCTGCCCATGCATGCTCAGAAATTGCGCCTTAATTTCAGACTTTGAAATAGCAAAATAGAGTTTACTGTCATCGGCATATATATCCCCTTGTGCGCAGGCAAATTTTCTTTGAAAATTAGCTGAAAATGCAATAGTTTACTTGTTAAAGTGGGTAACAACTTTTCGGAGGTACCACGATAAGTTCGAGCTCAAAAAGTCACTATCCGTTGCCTCCACACAAGGGGATAAAGTAACAACTCTGAATGTGCAAGAACAAATTCAATATCATTTATACACACAAAATATATGATTAACTTAAACGCAAAAACGGCTTTCTAAACCTAATCATCGATCAAACTTTACGATTTTTTTCAGGTCCACATAGATCTTTTCGATTTTTAGGTACCACAATTAGTATTGGGCACAAAACCGAAAACACCCCAACACCATTTCGCACTCTAAATATTTACTACCGCGATTACTCTAGCAATAGGATTATTTCACGGGTATAGGAAAATTTAACGGGCAAAGAACCGTGAAAAAATCCTATAAAGAAAATTTTAACGTTAAAATATCATATATAGGATTTTTAACTTTAGAATTATTTAATACAACTCCGGCATTCCTCTAGTCACCTAGACCTACCTATAAGTACAGTGCCCGGGTACCGCATCCTTGGTGTGGAAGCGTTTCCTAAGCATCAATTGGAGGACCGCCCTGATGACGATGTGCATGCTGATGAACGAGTTTCCCGGTCGACCGTTGGTGGTGCACTGCTCGGCTGGCATCGGACGCACGTGTAGAACTACTTGCAAACTGGGAGGACTAGACATAGCCGAGGTGGAAGCCAATCAGAACACAGAGCATTCAGACAAAACTTCAGTGTCTTCGCATACACAGTCGTCTTCCAGTATTTCAACTCCAGCGTCGCGACTCTACCCGTTACCCCGGACCTGGCCAAATTTCTCGTCCACTACATACTCAACACTGGTCTCTAATCAACCGCTTCTAATTCAATACACATTCTTCGGTATACAGCTTAACTGATTGCGATTGCTTGCTATTTTGACCGATTACGTTAACATACAGATGTAATCAACTCTCAATCATTTCTCATCAGAGTTGACAATTTTTGCGGGACATGGCTACGGTGCACCTCACTGTATGCTACGTCACCGATATCTATAGCACTGCTGTACGTGTCCATTTTAAAACGCGACGAGCACTGCTACATACGTTAAGCTCGTTTCCTAGGACGCAAAGGCTTGAGGTTATCTGTATCTCCCACAACGAATGTACAGTACAGCGTACGCATATACAATAGACTCAATTCCAGCGGCATTTTGTACCAAGCATCTACATAAAACAGAAGTAGGATCCATTCATTTATACTTTATCACACAAATTTGTGGTACGGAGAGCGGATATTTTTAGGCTGACCCAAAGAAATAAATCGCAATGAAAGCCCGTAAACGTATTAATGAAGAAAGAAAGGAAAAGAAATGAAAGGTAGACGCAGTGCAGGGTAGCACTAACCAAACAGTAAACACATCAACAGTTAAGCTGACAGTTTTGCTTAACCGCATCACATACGTTCAGTCGTACTACTCAGACAATGCAGACACTGTAAAGGCTACAACTCTCCCTCCTCTTCCTTAGAACTACTGTCCTGGCCTTCTTTCTTGTGAAATCCTTTCTCCGTCAACAACTCGTTGCACTGCTGCCGATTGTACTTGGACAAATCGATGCGCTACAAACAAACCGTCAAAGAAAGTAGACCAAGCCAAAAGCCAGGCAGCTAATACCAACCTCAACTTCGTTATCTTCGTCATCCAATAAGACCAAATCCGGATTATGACCAGGAATGGGTTTGAACTCAACATCATGACTGCAACAAGTACGCACACATGCACATAAATGTTAAGATGAGCATGTAACAAGAGCCAGGGTGTTAGGTGGTTCCAGTACTTGCGCGACCGGTTCTTTCAACGCACCGCAGAAAGATTGCGAACAAATTCAAACAACAACTATTGTGTACATTTTGAGGTTCACTAAAATTACCGGTTTTCAGTCAATTCTCTGACAATGTAAACCAAAGTTGCAGTGCAGAGTGGAACTTCTAGATAAAATTGCACTCTATAAGCATACATGGGCCGGGGGGGTAAGGGGGTATTCCCCTCCCCTCGGCCGGCCATACCCCTCCATCCCCCTCCCACCCCCCCTCCCGGAGGGAAGAAATTTTCGCTTATTCAAGACAAAATAGGCGCTTTTTGGCCTTTTTTCGCCCCCCCCCCGAGGTCTCCAACCCCCCTACCCCATTCCGGATTTTTTCCGGCCCATGTATCTCTATAGGCGGCCGAGATTTCACTGGCGTAGCTTTTGTATTTCTTGAGTAAGAGCCGTTTTTATGAGACCATATGATTTTCGCATTTTCGTTTAAATTCCCCGTCAAAACAGGAATTTTCGGGCCAAAACGCTAACAGGTAGCTGGACTAATTGGGCACCTACCCTCCAAAATTTGGTTCAAATTCGTTGAGAATTGATTGAAAAAGAGTGATTTCAATGAACCCGAAAAAGTGGTGAGGACATTTTTTGTGCACTACTGTATGTAAGTTGCAAACTTCTATAACAAGCTGAGCGTAAATAATTACTAAAGACGAAAAATACCGTACTAAGTTGGCACGTCTTCGCGGATGAATTGTTTCACTTCCGGAAGACGATTCAAACGTCATCCATTGCAGCTCTGAAACAGGTGCACATAAAAGATAAGCGACCGCGTTTCTGCAGCCCAATTAAGTCACAACGGTTTTGCTAGTGCCCTCATCTCTATTTCTAAGGAGTACCGTGTACTCGCTCCCTTATATACCCAACTAATAAATTAATAATTAACCACGATCGCAGCTTATCACACATGCAGCAGGTCCGCCGAAGGGGGAAGGGGGCTTTGGGAGTCTGGCGCCGGCCGCAGCGGGGGCGGTGTGTCTGAGGCCAAATTTTCGGAGGGGGGTTGGTTGGGCACTAAAAAACGCTCAAAAATCGCAATTTTTCTGCGAAAAATCGTCTAAAAATCGCTAATTTGGGCTCAAATACAGCTAAAAAGTGCTGTTTTGCAGCCGATTTTGGCAAGTTTTGAGTCTGAAATTGTAAAAAAATTGCTCAAAAAACTTACCCAGAAAATCGGAGGGGGATCGGGAAAATCGTCTCGGGGAGGGGAGTTCCCCATCCGGGTGTCTGGTCTTAGTCGGGTGGGGGCAGTCCATCCGGTTACATGTAGCTGCTTATTTAAATCATACCAGATAATTTTTGGCCCGAGGTGAACAAGAGAATGAGTAAATAAAAAAACAAACCCTATCAGCCCAGTTTTATGTATTTATTTGAGGACAGAAACATACATGGGCCGGGGGGGGGGTAAGGGGGGTATACCCCTCCCCCTCGGCCGGCCATACCCCCCCTCGGCCGTCCATACCACCCCCTCGGCCTTCCACCCCCCCCTCCCGGAGGGAGAAAATTTCGCTTATTTAAGGCAAAATAGGCGTTTTTTGGCCTTTTTTCGGGGGGACCCCCCCCCCCCGAGGTCTCAACCCCCCCCACCCCCCCTCCGGATTTTTCCGGCCCATGTATGGACAGAAACATGCCGATTATAGAATCAACTGGTGCGCTGACCCTTGGTTTTGGCAATATAAAACTAGTGAATTAACACACAAACCAGCGAGAAGTAGGAACCACTTTCAGAGGTCATTATTTATAATTTGATAAGGTAAAATTACCTCAATTCGCACTTTCCGCGCACATGAGAAAGCCAGAAGGGCCAAAAACGTTACTCCAAGTGAGAGCCGCATAACCGACCGGCCACAGCCACAGACAGCCACACAAAGAACTGGTTCACTGACGACACATCAAAAGAGACCGGGTCAGAGCAGTAAAGTCACAGCCTTTCTGTGACACGCGATAACAACCGCTGCATAGAGTTTTAACCAACGAGACGTAGTAAATATGTACTGAGACCTCAGATATGCACAAGACAGCAATAAATTAGAAGACCAGAATAAGAATGCAGGGAAGGACAGCAAACAATTAGCCAAGATTGGCCACGGAAGCTGCACTCAACGCCTCGCTGACTTTGTGGGGCATGTGATCACTCACCATTCGACTGCTTAGTTTGATGTCCGAAAACTTGCTGCAACAAAGTCAATACTGACAGCAAATAAATAAGTTTACTGATATTAATGTCCAAGTCATCAAAACGAACAGAGAGAGAGAGAGACAGGCACAGCCAGCCTTAATCCATTTACTGGGCAGACATGGGTTGAAGGAGGCTTTGAGCTACCACCTTCAAGCCGACGCTTCACTTGTCGATGCAATTTGCAGAAAAATAATAAAAGTAAGCCTAAATTTGATGCAAATGGGCTCAAAAAGCGTACCTACGTATTTTAAAGAAAAATAGGCAAAAAACTTTGATTTCAGCAAAAATCTGACTCCTCAACCCCCTCAGCCATACATGTACCAGGTAGTAGGGAGGTAGCTAGACATGGGCTAGCATTTCGGCTGAGGGAGGTAGAATTTTCAATTCCTGAGGGGGCTGAGGAGGGGGGTAGGGGGATGAGGGGGTGATAAGCCAAAAAGCCCGATTTTTTTTGCCAAAATCAAGGTTTTTTGGCTTACTTTTCATTGAAATAAGTTAAATAAGCTATTCTGAGCTCATTTACACCTAATCCAGGCATATGTTTACCATAATTTTCTATACGAAATCCTTCCAAAAAATTCCTGAGGGGGGTAGCGGTCGGCTGAGGGGGGTAGGTCAGAGCCTGAGGTGGGGCAACCCCCCTCAGGTAGCCTCTTGCAATAACGTCAGCCCCTTCACAACTACCTATTCCGAGACAGGTTAGAAGCACCGACCCGAAAATACAAGTACTAGTAGCAGCTCCAGTACTAACAAGGCATACTCCATAGGCATGCACGGGCCACAGAACTTTGGACTGGAATATCTCCCGATCCAGCTCAAGACTAGCCAAACGCACTTCAGGTTCAAGATCACAGCGCCTAACTAAAAGTGCTTCAAAAGTAGTTTAATTTTAATTCTGAGCAAAAAAATTTTTTGGAGACATTTGAGGTGGGCCAACGCATCTAACCCATTGGATTTTGACCAATTGACCAAACTTTGAAGAAAGTTCCAGCCTTCACGAGCCCCTGTGGCTGGAGTTATGGCCGAATGGCAAACAAGGCTGGCTGGCTAATGGCTGGTTATGGCAAACAATCGAGGGTGCATTTTAGCCATTTTGGTACATTTCGGAAAATATCTCGCTAACCATGGACGGAAATATTTGTAATACGGAAATATTTGAGTAGGGATTTAAAGTATTTTGAAAAATCTATCGATTGGTGTGCATGCGAGGAAGTGCTTAAACGGCGCGCGTTTGAATTTAGGTCGTTAACGATCCAAAAATGGTTCAAAAACAGCTGGCGAGCCAATTTTGAGGGGGTTCGGTTCTAGGGCATACATGGGCCGGGGGGTATACCCCTCCCCCTCGGCCGGCCATACCCCCCTCGGCCGTCCATACCACCCCCTTGGCCTTCCACCCCCCCCTCCCGGAGGGAGAAAATTTCGCTTATTTAAGGCAAAATATGAGTTTTTTTACCTTTTTTCGGGGGGAGGCCCCCCCCCCCCGAGGTCTCAACCCCCCACCCCCCTCCGGATTTTTCCGGCCCATGTATGTTCTAGGGGGCATTTTTCTTCAAATGTGCGCATCGTTCCTGGTCAAGTTATTGCTGACGAAATTTTAGCCCAGTAAGTGCTTGCCCCCTTTAAGCTAACTTTCTCGCGAAACGCATGTTAAAAATGTTTTCGTAATAGGGTCGTTTCGAAATCGGTTAGTTTTTGATTGAATAAAATTATTTCATTTCAGAGCTGCGGTTTTCCTGTCTCCTAACACTTGCTGCTCACTGGTGAAAGAAACTTATCAGTTGATAAAGCGGAGATGGTTGCAGTTCACCTTGACACTCTGTGCTGCACGAAAGAAACAGGGCAAACCTGTAGTTGCAGAGCGAGGCAGTGTATCTCTGTCCATCAGTCTCGGTTAAGTGCAGAACCCTGCCAGGCACGTGGAGTCCCACTCGCTTGGCGGCCAGATCGCCGTGGGAGAGTACAGCAGACGTGGTCACGGTCAATATGTCGTCTTCTGTTCCGTAACTGCTAGGAGAGTGCCTCAGCAATGGGTCCTGATCTGTGGAACTGTGCTGGGGAAGCAAGGACGAATCGGTCTCTGGCGAATACGGATCAGGAGGAGGCTCCTCCAGGTCTAAACAACCAATAAGCAGAACGACCATCCTCAACTGGATCTGGTACCTGGCTGGTCGACTCCGGCCAAGGCGGCCGGTCCGCAAAGCAATTTAAAGCATCCCTTAAGCAATATCTCGTACTTAGGCTGATCGCAATTCTCAATCACATCCACAATGTTCATTTTTAGTTTTTGCATGGACTGGTAAGAGAGACGCGGCACCAAGTCATCCCCGACCACCACCGAGCAGATGAACTCTTCCGTATAGGCGATGCACTCCTCCGAAACCACGCAGCCCGGCGGAGAGAACGCAAAACAACGAAGGTTGGGATACTTTGGCCTGAAACACACAGATTCTCTTGTAGAGGCTACACAAAAACCAACAGCCCATTGGTCCGGAAACGCAACTCTAGGCGCCACCGACGACCGATTTCGACTGCTCGTACGAAAGACAAGAACGGCCGAGTTGATCAGACATTCTCTTTTTCTGTTGATGATAGGAAGAAAAATGACAATAAAGGGGAAACAAAACTGTTAAAGGAGAAATTATAAGGAAGTGCGCACCTTAGAAGCAAACTAAGAATAGCAGCGACGCCTGCGCCGAGACTGTGACCGGTTACGACTAGATCGTAATCAGGATACAAAATAAACATGTCGTCCAACACATTCTGGTTGTCTAGAGTAGCTTTCACGTAGCGAGCCACATTCAGCATTCCTCTGTGCAATTTATACTCTGGCTCAGACCACCCAGCGACGGTTTGCGGCTGACTGGTTGTCACTCTAAAGCAAGAAACAACTGCAATGTGCTTAAAGAAAGCCGGAGTACCCAGACTGAGAGGCCTGCGTAAGATCGCGTTCCGAGAAACTAAGAATTTCGTCGGCCACACACAAATCAGTGACAACATCGCGTAGAGACATCGTCCCTCGAATTGCCAATACTATACTCTTGGAGACTGGGTCTGCACACGCCACGAACGGAACCTGCAGTACAGTATAGATTAACCATAAAAGATAATTTCATACCTATTGATTCTTAGGCTACACGCTGCACACAAATGCAGTACCTACAGTGGGCAGCCCAACAGAAATAGTGTGCGCGTGGTTAAATTATTATAGTATAAAAGAGTGCAAAAATAAGGTGAAATAGTTACTACCCTCCACTCCAGTTCTTTTAGCAAATACGACAACTGTATGTTTAGCAAATACGATAACAAATAAGATTTCAAAAAGGCATTTAAAAGGTAGTGGCGTGTAACTAACAAGAATTAAAAGTTTCAGAGTTTGACGAGGCCTGGTTGGGCCACTGCCGAATCAGGGCGAGAAAACTTTGAAAAATCCCTATAATTTTCCCTGACCAGATCTGAAATTCCCTGACCTGTATGAATCCTGCACGTTATTCATATTCCCTATTGTGATGGGCAATACTTTGCAGAGATATTGGTTACACCGTAGAGCTTTTTTCGGTGTACATTAAAAAATGAACATCTTCAAATTAACAACGGTGACTAGGAGATCTCTCCGAAACTAATTCAAAGCAGTTGAAGCAATAAAAAGAAAGTGCATATACTTGATAAATCTGATCGCGAAAAGAAACGTAGAAAAGATCGGTCTCGCGAAGGTTGGTGGCGAGCAAAAAGGAGGCCGTATTGCACGTGCAACAGTTGTCCCTCACCACGATCACCTACAACAGCGCACAGCTTTCCACCACCGTCAGAGACCAAAACAACAGCCTTGCCTGATCACACCTGCAGCCGGTGCAACACTTAATTTTGTGCAGGATGTCACACCACGGCTCCATGCCGCAATTATTCCATACGTAATAGGGCCAGCCGTACACGCCGATGGCAAACTGCATTATGCGGTAGGCCAGATTTAGATTCATCCAACCAGGCGGGCCGTGGTGCGAGAGAGCGCCGGCCGACGACAGACGACTGTTGAGCACCGACAGCTCTCTGCTGGTCAGCAAGAGAAGGCCCGCCCAAACATCAGACAAGACCAAGTCATTGTCGTAGAAGAAGTCGCCTTTCAATAATAGCTAACATATAGATACGGTGAGATTGGCTGGCACCACAGCTCACCAAATAAGTCGGCCACGTCTTCGAGCGCCGCTTTTGAGTTGTCGTCGGCAGAAGCGCAGACGCAGAGAACGCGTAAGCGTCGGGACCACAAACGCTTGGCGCGCTCGCGAGTGATGCTGTGCACAGAGTGACGCAGAGCTCCCAACGGATCGAACACCACAAACACTCCGAACAGAAACAACAGGACCATTATCCACCCCAACGCCACTGTTACCCGAGCACCCGTCAACACACTTGACACGCAAGAGCCTAAACATGCAATCACTAGCCTATCTCACTCGTCTTCGCCGTTAACAATGCAATTAAGTACAACTTTGTCCAGTCACACTCAGTGGGTACCAATACGCACTTTGTATTCATGTGTATCTTATGGATTCTCCTTCTCCGATCTTGCTGTAAAGCAATTTTTGAGCTATTTTGTCATCTCTTTTACTTCAGACTTAAAACAGTTTTTCTTGACTAAACGATCTAAAGAACCAGTAATATTACTACACAGTCTGAAGAGCAGTACTACGATGTCCAGAAATAGTAGTGGAGGTAAAACTAGAAACGTACTTGGTTGAGAGACCCAGACAGAGCCACAAATGTTCCAGACAAATTCAAAAAGGAAGAGTGGACACCTTGCATAGATCAAGTAGTGAATATGTCGTCTGGAATAGGAGTTGAGGATGGTGCCTTTGGCACTTACAAAGGCAGTGCAGAAACACAACACAATCAACTAGAAAGCTGCACCTTACACCAGACTCATCAAGAAAGAGCGACACATACCACAGAGTTCAGTACGAGAAGACCCAATATGTATCTGTGGTTGGAAGCACATTCATGTTTGCTCCACTCATCAGAGCGCACCGAAAATATCACCAGAGACACCACAAACCTGAAACACAGACACTCTCAAGACTGAGCACTGCAACCCGAATCACACTCACCAAGCAAACCGAACAATGCCTTCAGTGACCTGGGGAAATACAAAGTCATCACTTCCGATACCCCACCGGCGCTTGAAAATTTCTAGGCTTGGCATCGCGGCTCCGCTTCCACTGTTCAGAACTATAAACAGTGATAACTCGGTTTTTTGAACACTCGGTTTGGAAAAAGCGTGTTTACCGAGCACACCGAGTTTGCGTAAATAATAAAAAATAGCTTGTATTGGCAAACTGTGCTGCGTGCATGTAAAAAACGGTTCTTTTACTTCTCTAGATACCTACTGCGTTTAGATTCCATCTAACCAAGTCTTACATTCGAAACTTCATTGAAATAGCTAATAAATCAAAGGAATCATTGTATGGTCATCTAAAAATGGTTTAGTGGTTCGTTTTACTTCTTGTATCGTTACAGCATGCTTTCAGCTAAGTAGTTGATGATTAGTAGAAATGTAACAGATAGCAACTGTTTCGTTTCCAAATCACACGGTAGTTTCGTTTTCTCATAATAACTATTTCCTGTTTGGCTGAACAACCTTTCAATGTCTGTAGTTCATCAATCAATAACTTGAACTAACGAAAAACATTGTTATTTGCAGTGAATACTACCTGGTTTTAGCAAAACTCGGTATAACCCGGTTTTAGCAAAACAGCACTTTTAGCTGTATTTCAGCCAAAATTAGCGATTTTTGACGGTCTTTAGCCGAAAGTTGCGATTTTTGAGCGTTTTTAGTGCCCAACCACCTCCCAAAATTTTGGCTCAGACACCGGCCGGCGCCAGACCCCTACCCCCTTCGGCGGATGACCTGTTTGTTACATGTATACGATGTGGCATGTCACTGGCTTTCAATTGAGCTATGCACGCGTCGTCTCAACTAGGGATGCAACCGAAGTTCGGTATTATTCGGTATGAACCGAATAATTCGGTTACTAGTACTATTCGAATTCGGTATTCGAATTCGGTATTTTTCAAACCGAATAATACCGAATAATACCGAATATTGTAAAACCGTTAAAATTGCACTGTTTTGCTTAAATTTGTGCAGAAATCACCGAGATATTTCTCTTTTACATCTCTCTGTTCATTTACTATGTTAAAATTTTGGCAAAGAACGACTATTCCTATGAAAAGTTAACGCACTTCAAGGTTTGACATAATAATAAACAACTACATTTCGGCCTTTTCAGTTCCCAGTAGGCTACGTTGTCAGCTTTCCACTTCTTTACCTAAGCGTTTGTTTTATGGGCCAATTATGTATAAATCCCACCTATCTTTTCAAACGATTCATCCAATGTAAGTTGTATACCTACATTGCAAGCTGCCAGCTCTGGTGTTTACAGTAGTACCGGATCCTCCCTTCCTCCAACTTTCTGTATGCGTCTTTGTCTTTGCGAAACATCCTCCTGTTATCCGCCACCACTTGGCGGATGATTGAAAAGGTCCACTCGCCCAGCCCACTCTCAAACCCAACTTTTAGCTTCGGTTTTAGGCGTAGGCTTAGGGTTAGGTTCAGACTTAGGCTTAGAGGCAAGTTTTTTATGATGTTCTCCGCCATGTGATGGATAATAGGAGGATATGTAAGTAGGGATGGCCAAAGCACGTTCGCGCCGCGCCGAATAGAAAATACAAAATCACAGCCAAAAAGTGGTCCAAAGCCGTTTTTGCAACTTCAACCGCAAATGCTTTTTTGTGTTCCGTTATTGATAGGGGGATGTGATGTATTTATATGAAACAGAGTGTGAGCTATCGAATAAGATGCATTTTGAATCATAATTCGGCCGTTAAAGGGCATTTTCCTCTCGAAAACTGAATTCGTCGTTTTTCAATGGCCATTTTCTGCTAAAAGGAGAGTTGATTCAAATTTTGTTCAACCGGATTTAAAATCAGCGCAACTCGTTACCTATATAGCACCGCTTTTTTTCTTTCCGCACTTCGGCATGGTCCCCACAAATTTGATTCTTTCTTAACTACTGAAAATGGGCATTTTCGTGGATTTTTTTCATGTTCCTTGTTCTTGTGAAAAAACGACGAATTCGGCGCAAGATGTTCAATCGGCTCCGTGTACAGTAGACTTCAGACTTTCGAATGATATAAGAATTTGCTCTCTGCTCTTTGCCGTTAACCCCACAAACGATGTTGAAGTTTCTGTAACCCTAAATTTTTGCCATTTCAGGCTTTTATTGTACCCAACACTTGCAATCATACTTTTTTTGCATTAATTTAGCTGGGCGACGATTAGTCACACCTTTCTAGTAGATTTTAAACAATCAAGTTGGTTTCACCTTCGTAACACGCGCCATAGAAAATCAGCCACCGCTGGGACGGCGACCAAGTTATAAACACTAATTTACGCGATTTTATCCACGCGGCTGTTTTGAACCCGCATTTCTCCAATTCTTCATGAAATTAAATGCGGTTTTTTGCGTAAACAATCGCATACGGTCATGCTATTGCCGTTTTAGCGTAAATTTTGCTTCTAGCGCGAGTTATTCAAATCTGTTGCCCATAATTAAAAATGGTACCAAGTGCGCCATACAAAAGTTCTTCGCAGACGGACGCTTTTAGATCGCATTTTTCTAATTTTTCACGGAATCAAGTGCGGTTTTTTGCGTAAATTATCGCATCCAGTCATGTTATCGGCGGTTTCAGCATAATTTTTTTGCTGTAGCGTGAATTTTTGAAAACCATTGGCCATACCTAATGTAAGGGAAAGTGTCTTTGTGCTGTGACTTTACATAATTAATCAGAGCACATGTGGCCTGATTCGCGCCTCTTGAAATTGTTTGCTTGTAAATCTTGCACTCGTCCTTGTTGTTAGCAGGGCTGACGGTAAAGAACGACTAAATAGGGCTTGTTTTAGTAATAAGGCATGGATAAATCTATAGCATTCAAACAATACGTCACTCTACAGCATTTTTTAGCATCAAAAAGTTTAGCCAAAAACAAGAAATATTAGTTAGACAGTATATTTTTGCAATGCGCCGGCGAATCATCAATATTCGGTATTATTCGGTATAATTCGGTATTATTCGGTTCCGAAAATCCGCTTCGGTATTCGGTATTCGGTATTTTTGTATTCGGTTGCATCCCTCGTCTCGGGAGGAGGCCCATTCCCCCCCCACCCGGCGCTGCCGCGGCCGGATTACGGTATGCGCTATCTGCTCTATGTTTGGTGTGAAAATATATTTTTCTTCCACTCCGCTGAGGTTTTTTTTTGAGAGGTCAGAAATGATTTTATATTTGGAAAATGCGCCTCTAGAACTTCTTTTATGTTTCTAAAACAGGCTCTCCCGAGCGTGCCTATACTGATGCGTCCATCTAGGGGTATTTTTATGTTTTTAAAACAGGGCCTCTGGAGCGTTCCTATACCGATGCGTCCCCTAGGGGTACTTTTGTCTTTTTAAAACAGGCCCTCCAGAGCGTTCCTATACCGATGCGTCCCCTAGGGGTATTTTTATGTTTTTAAAACAGGCCCTCTGGAGATTTCCTACACCGATGCGTCCCCTAGGGGTACTTTTATGTTTGGAAAACAGGCCCTCCAGAGCGTGCCTATACTGATGCGTCTGTAGGGGTACTTTTATATTTGGAAAATTGTCAGGCCCAGACCCAACCCAGACCTCCAAAAGTCGGTGACGGTAAATACGTAAATGGGAACCGAACTGGAGCTGCCGTTGCACCGTACCTAATAACAGCAAAGGGGAGGGATGTTTGCACTTGCAGGCAGGTATTCTGAAAATAATTGGCATACCGGGTATCGGTATTTATAAAAATTGCAACTACTTGGAGATTTAACCTGTTCTGTTTTAGTGCTTTTACTACCACTTCTCTGCGAAGTCGTTTAAACTTCGCGCGCTTTGTGTTGTTTCACATGTAGTAATATTACAGTAACCCGCCGCGGCAGCGCCGGGTGGGGGGGAATGGGCCGGGAATCCCTAGTCTCAACGCCCCTGAGCGGGCGCGCTTTCGCAGGCAGCCAGCGGCGCAGCACAGGGCAGCACAGATTTGAGCGGCAACTTCAAACCAACTTGCGCGGCCGACCGCCGCACCTCTGCCGTGCTGTGCCGATTGCTTGCTGCCTTGCCTGCTTTGCTACACCTTTCTTTTGTCCACGTGCCGTTGAGACCTACGCGCTCACCGTTTGCTTGCTGTGCCCACGCAACTTTTGTCTGCCAGCCGACCAACAGTGCAATGTCACTATCCGAGCGCCCTTTTCTTCTCTCTTCCTTCTACACACCAAGCGAGATGGACTTACTCGGTGCTACGTATAGAAACAAAAAGTGATGAGCTCGCCGCAGAATTTCAGATTACCGCACGGTCAAAGCTGAAAGCAAAGGTAAGGGACCGGCAAAGAAATGCTGTTTTTGCAGAATCTGAGTTAGGATTATTTTCCGAGAAAAGTCCACTCGGCGGCCGACCCTCCTGGGCGCGTGTCGTGTGCTTCAGTGTTGCCAGGTTGGGGATTCCCCCAAATTTAGGGGGACTTTTTCCCATTTAGGAGCAAAATTTTGTTTTGTGGGGTTAGATAGAAAGTTTGGGGGATTTTTCAAAATTCAGGGGGTTCTTAGGGGAGTTCAATCTGACTCAAGATTTGTAAAATTCGAGAATTTTTGGCATAAAAAATTAAATTAAGTAAAATTTAACCAGCAAAGCTGTGTCTACAATGTTTAAAGTTCAAAGTTTATTGCATATGAAAAACTTGTTGCGTAGCAAGAAAAACATGCAATTTGGCGACCAGGACAAAACTAAAAGTTCCAGTGCAAGGCGGTTTGCTGGCAGTGCACTTACGCAAACTGCAGTCTTCGATTACTAATTGTTAGTTCATCCTTAAATACGCCTGCCGAACGAGCGAACCGAATATACTATCTTCATACTATAATAGCAGAAACTGATTCTGCCATTCTTTGGCTTTTTTATTGTGCTCTCACTTTGGGCTGGGCCACTTGGCCCATCCAGACTCATTTTGTGCTATCTGGCATCTCCGGTGTGCTAAAAAACCGTGCGAAGAAGGTTTGCATTGCACACTTCGTATGTGATGTGTCTGGGCATGTGTATTAGTGCTGTGTTAGTGGGCCGGCCTTTCTCTGTGTAATTGCCTACGCTAGTTTACGTGTGCATTGTGTCCGTTGGCGCCAACCAGGTCAAGTGGCTGGGAACGGATGTGGCAGCGAACAAAGAGACAAAGGCGCGAGGCCGAGCGCATACCGAGCTGCACCTACACATTTCACTCTTCTCTCTGTGTGCGCTGGCATGCGGTCGGCCCGACCATTCTATCCAACTGTATTTAATGTTCTGTTCGGCCGGCATTTGTTATATATGTGTATTGGCCGCCGGTAAAGTCTATCTGCTAGCTTGAGAAGACGCACCGCGATTGCGTGTAGCCAACTAGCGAGACGGCGAGGACTTACACAGAAGATAACAAGCAACCGACAGACTCATTAGTGGCGACGACGGTTTGGATCGAAACCAACGCGAGCCAGCCACTGCCAACGAGCGACTCTCAGCCATCGATGACGGTGATAGTGTACCGGCCGGTACATATCGCCGCCTAGAACTACGCTGTTCCTACTCACGACTGTCCAGGGTCGTTGAGTCGTTGCTGTTTTCTACGTTCCGGTGCGCGGACCTACCTACTTCCTCCCTGCCGGAGGAGGAGACATCTGCCCGCGCTTACTTCGTTTCTGCCGGAGGAGGAGACACCTGCATCGGCTGTACGTGTGGCAGCGCCGGTCTTCCTTCTACGACCTGCCTACACACGTTACCGCCCAATCCTTCGTGTCTACTCGTGCCTGCCGGAGGAGGAGCAGTTTGTTCACGTCTAATCGTCCCTACCGGAGGAGGATTCGCAGCATTAGCACCGGTGTCAAACGCAACGACGCCGGCTAAGTGCGTACCGCGCCGGTTCTCTTTGAAACAACAACGACAGCTATGTAGATGGCACCACCAGGACCCAGCAAAGTGTATCTGCCTACTTTCGTCACTGCTGCGGACACAACTAGACCTGCAGAGGGTAAGCTCACCGATCGGGAAGAGAAGGAGTTGCTGATGTGCTACATCGGAGCGGCGGCGCTGTCACAGTTGGCAAGCCAGAGGGAGTTTAGCAATGCTGCTACTTCCTATGCAGAGTTGCTAGCGGCGGCCAGATGCGTGTTTCACCGCCCTGCCAATGTAGTCAGAGCTCACTTCGAGTTTCTGCAGCGATCGCAATCTTCTGGAGATGGCGCGATCATGGAGGCAGACCTGATGGAGTACCCGCTGGCCATACCGTTGGTCAGGGGGAGGAGTTGTCGCGGACTGCAGGAGAAGTTGGTGGCCCAGGGAGACGTCAACGTGGAGAGATTCGCTGAGATCGCGCAAGCAGATGAGACAGCGCGCCTTGATGCTGCCAAACTGACGGGAGGTCTACCTGAGCAGATCGGCGCGGCCAGCCGGGACTGGAATCAGCGCAGAGGACCAAACGGGAAGAGAGGAGGCCAGGAGCGCCGTCCACCGCCCGCCGCTATTCCTGCAAGTGATTCCGAGTCAGACACGGAGAGAGAGTCAGACGCAGAGGGAGTCTGCGCAGCCTGTGGCAGAGACGGTCACAGAGGAAACGAAAGATCGTGCAGGGCGAGGAGACGACAGTGCCGCACCTGCCAGAGAGGCGGCCACTTCGCTAAGATGTCCAGACCAGCACCGCCCAACCAGTCAAGAAGTCGTGGGAGCCGAGGTAGGCCTGAGGGGGATCGAGGAAGAGTGCCAAGCCAACCAGTGGAGCGCTGCCATCCGCCCTGAGAGCCAGACCGGTAGACCACTACAGCGGCTTGGATTGGCGGTAGATCAACGCTTCAAGAAGGAAAGAGTGGTTGATGTGTCTGGGCATGTGTATTAGTGCTGTGTTAGTGGGCCGGCCTTTCTCTGTGTAATTGCCTACGCTAGTTTTACGTGTGCATTGTGTCCGTTGGCGCCAACCAGGTCAAGTGGCTGGGAACGGATGTGGCAGCGAACAAAGAGACAAAGGCGCGAGGCCGAGCGCATACCGAGCTGCACCTACACAATTCACTCTTCTCTCTGTGTGCGCTGGCGTGCGGTCGGCCCGACCATTCCATCCAACTGTATTTAATGTTCTGTTCGGCCGGCATTTGTTATAGATGTGTATTGGCCGCCGGTAAAGTCTATCTGCTAGCTTGAGAAGACACACCGCGATTGCGTGTAGCCAACTAGCGAGACGGCGAGGACTTACACAGAAGATAACAAGCAACCGACAGACTCATTAGTATGCCCATATATTGTGCCTGTTAAAAACTCTCTAGTGGTACCACACCTATAAGTTGTTATTTCTCTGACTGTTAGATGCACATATTGTACGTCTTTTGCAGGCGCAATTATGCTGGTGGCTGTGATGCTTCATGCCATTTTCGTTTTCTTTCGTTCGGCTTTCTGGAGCGACCATGTATCTTTCTCGTTCTATGCAGGCAGGGTGGTGACGTTGGATGCGGTCGAAGTTTCGGCACATAAATGGAGTTCAGCTACAGAGCAATCTGTTCCAAATGTGTGCAAATGTTGTTGTGTCGTGGGCCCTGGTCGTGGGTAATGTAGTGGCTGAACAAATTGAATACAGTCATTCACGTCATAGCCGGTGCGCTGACCTACATGCGGTAATACAGCAGAGGAATGTAGCTGAAACGTATGATATCAAGAGAGCTGTATGGACACACTTTGACTTGTTTCTGTTGTGGCTACGTCTCATTTTGTTCCTTTTTAGTACCTAGAACAGTGGAGATAGCGGCCGGAAGGCAGGTTGAGGTGCCTCGGAGAAGGTTTTGGTGTTTTGTTTAAACATTTTTAAGTTCAAATAAATCCAAATGTAACGCTGGTGTGTCATCGTGTTCCAGGGAGGCTGCTTTATAAAATTGCATCGTGCCAACACGCCGCAGTGCATTTTATCAACACGGATTCGATTCGATGTGACGGGGGGATCGACCTGAAGACAGCCGTACGCGATCAGACTCGTATCAACACTCGCCGGGCGACGTTTTTCGATACGATTATGAATACGTCTTTAAATGTTAGGGACGAACAAGGCGAGCACGCACAGAAAGTGGACCTATTATTGATTCGATTGCGTGGCTTGGCTGGCTGACTTTGGCACATGTTGCAGGGCTCTCCGCGCTTAGTCGGCTGCGGGCGCTCATTTGAATTTGCCGCTTAAATCCCTGCTGCCCTGTGCTGCGCCGCGGGCTGACTTCGAATGCGCGCCCGCTCAGGGGCGTTGAGACGACGCGTGCTTGAGCTATAGATCGTCTTCAAGCCTTTCGTTGTTCGACTGTTATAACATTTTGTTGAAAAATTGTCATCTTCGATTTCCGGTTTTTCGACCTATTCAACATCTTCCAGGTTAAACCCACTAAATTTTATTTCAGAAACAGAAAGCGCTTTGCAAGAGCTTCATTTTGGTATAAATATAATCATACATGGGCCGGGGGTATACCCCTCCCCCTCGGTCGACCATACCCCCCTCGGCCGGCCATACCCCTCCCTCCCCCACCCCCCTCAAATTTTCGCTTATTTAAGGCAAAAATAGGCGGTTTTTTGCCTTTTTTCGGGGGATCCCCCCCCCGAGGTCTCCAACGGGAACTACCAACTTGCGCACAACCGATTTGCACACATGAATCGCGGGCACACCAACTTGCGCACAACCGATTAGCGCACAATTTTTTTTGCTGCAGCACAATTACAACAACAGTAATTACATAGCAGTTACATTATTTAGCACAATTTACACAACAATTTAAAACAGTTATCATAGCACAATAAACATGAGATTTTTTATAGCTGGTTGCGCTTTGGCTGTGCGTATAAAGTAATGGCCTGTTCCTGTCAGAAAAGCCATGCGCTGGACAAACCCATTTGGCCGCTCGGCCAGTCTGCGAATTTTGCCATCTTATTGCCTGCGCCTTACATAGTTTTGTTCTGATAGGATGCGTTCCAGGAAAAAGTAAATATCTGGATGCTTCGCTTCCGTTTGTTGAACAACCTGGCCATCTTAGACTTCCAGCTCTGCACATCATTGTTGTTGCGGTGGACCTCATTTACCACAACCCAAATGACGTGACGGTTTGGATGAGATAATCTATGAAGCCGTGCTCTTTGGCAGTCAGGATTGTTTGAGTAGTTTGAGAGACAGATCAGATGGTCGCGGGTGCACGCTGCTTTCGCGCAATCCAAAATACGAACGCATCTATGGCAAAATTCGCAGACTGGCTGAGCGTTACCAAATCAGTATGATCGAGCGCATGGCTTTTCTAAGAGGAACAGGCCATTACTTCGCACAGCCAAAGCGCAACCAGCTATAAGATGTCACATTTATTGTGCTATGATAATTGTTTTTTCTTCTTCTTTACTATGCATCTCAACTGATAGTACAAAGTAACGGTTGCGAACCGAACAGGCGTGTCCTTTTATGGGTGAGCGGAAGTATCACAGAAAACTAAAGAAAAAATCAGACGTAAGTGGAAGAGCCATCAACCGACATAGGAGGTCCTCTTCGCTTGTTGTCATTCGAATCCAACTCTATTCGATCATACGCGTCCAGATAGCATGGCAAACTTCTGCGTTGTTCGAGCAGGAAGCTTATCGGTTTCACTGGCTTCTTGTTCTCAGGTATTTCGGTGTTGTCAGCTCCAGCCAGATTTTCGGTACCAACAGTTAAAGGCCGTTCGAATCCTCTGTGGTAACTTGTTGCCAACTTCTTTGTTGCCTTCCTTCGTCCCACTTTCCACGCATAGATAAAGATGGCAATATGGCCGATGCCTGTGACCACTAGAAAGCAACTGAACGAGATCCACCAGTCATCCTTTATTTCGTCTAGCATGGCTCTGCGGCCGAACCAACAATGTTTTTTTAAATTGTTGTGTAAATTGTGCTACATAACGTAATTGTTATGTAATTACTGTTGTTGTCTGTTCAATATTAGTCAGTTGTGACTATATTGTGCTGCAACAAAAAAATGTGTGCAAATCGGTTGTGCGCAATTTGGTGTGCCCGCGATGCATGTGCGCAAATCGGTTGTGCGCAAGTTGGATAGTCCCGTCTCCAACCCCCCTACCCCCCTCCGGATTTTTCCGGCCCAACAATAGTGCCTCAAATACAGAGTTAGCATAGAGGGGAGTTGAATAGAGAATCTTTTGCGTTTTCATATGATATGAGCTACAGAAGTTGTTTTTCTTATGTAGTTTTTACTGCTCATTCTGAAAGTAACCATATTTTTATCTACGTTGTCTAGTTCTCAAGATATGGGCATTTCAAGAATTTACTAACGAAACACATGCACTTGGTGTAGCATGGTTGTTTGATGGCTGACTCAATTTTGTCATATGTAGGATACAGTGCCATAGAGCCGATACAGTTGGTGTAGTGGTATAGGCCGCAAAGCCACTGAGCGCGATGTCATGAGCTCATTCACTTGTCGGGACAAGTTTCTTGCCGCAAAGAGTTGGTCGTCGGCACAAAACCCCACCCAGACCACCGAAAGCTGGTGACTGCGAGTAGGTAAATGGCAACCGACTGGATCTGCCGTTGCACCGAAAGCCGCTCCCCAAAGCATGCTTGTGGAGGAAAAGAAGATCAACAACGTCAGGAGACACCAATAAGGCCAATACCGGTTTAGTTCCGTTCGCCGGGCGGCAGTTGGGAGCTGACAGCACCATGGCGTAACCACGCCGATTCCACGCAGGGGCTCTCTTAGTAACAGGCACCCAACAGCATGACTAGGAGTGACTTGGCAGTGAAAGAAGGGCACAGCGTCCGAAATGACGAATTCAGGGGTAGCGAAATGGACCGCGCAGGTCTGATCGTAGGGCCGTACCGTACGGCCCCACCACATCGGATCGGACAGTGGTACAACAGAATTTACATAACCTAATGCAGATTTTCCTGCTGATTATGAAAATAACAGCTAAGTATTACTTTGGTTGTTGTGAATCTAATAATATTAATGAACTTGGGTAGGGTATTCGGTATTTCTCAACAACTTTTTGTTAGGAACCGAATAAATTCAGTTTTACCTTCGGTTGCATCCCTAGAGCCGAGAGCCGGATCTACGTTACTTACTTACAACAGTACAGCAGCCAAGAAGAAAAGTTTATCGTAGATAAACTCTGAGAACTCAGCAGCAAAAACTAATCAAATCAAGAAATGAAAAGTGAAACGTACCTACCTCCTACATTTCAGCACGAGAAGAATAAAAAGTCACAACTCACATCACAATCACGGGCAAGGCCCCCTGTATTGCTAAAATGGAAACTTTTGGAAACTCGGCGGTTGCGGGTTTCCAAAGTACAGAACAATGTATATTTTCGGTTCTGTCGTTGGAAATGCACTAGTACAACACTGCTAAGTCCCTCAGAATGCTGTTCACTGCTTCTAAGTAGCTCTACGCATTATTTAAGATGCATTTTGCGAGAAAGTCAGTTTAGGTGAGGAAGAAACGGGGCAAGTAGGGTCATCTCACGGATCTGGCTGATATTAATATTGCTTAAAATAGAGCTCAATCGAAGATTAACGGTGGATGCCCGGCCACCAGCAACCCCCTCGAACCGGAGCTACACCCCATCAAAGTTGCGTCGGCAGGGATTTTCGGGCTCATTTTCTGGTGTCTGACAGTCTCCATTCAAACGATCACCCTTCATTCATTTCTTACTAGGCTCCCGACTCGCCTATGGTGTTGTAGCTCTTCTAATGGCCTTTCATATTCTGGTACTCCGGTTTCCAGATCCTAGCTAGATCACAGCTTTGTCGTTGTTTTCTTTGTTTTTGGCGTGATTGTTAGTATTTTGGCAGTACTTGTGTGAAAAATCGATAATCGATATCGATTTCTACGGTGATCGTAGCCAATTAAGTGTGACAGTTGACATCAGCGTGCCAGGAAACCCTAGTGTGATCTCTCTCGCAATGACAACCCGCCGACCCACCACTTTTCATGTCAGATTGGTGGTTGCTTGACTTGAGCTGAATTAACAAAAAATCGCTTGATAATCATGTTATTTGTCGTTTTCAGCATCCTCAAACACTTCAGTAAACGCAATCCTGCCCCGGCCGTAGTTTAAACCCATCACCGCATTTATTGATCTCGCAGCAATACAGGTCCCCCGTCCCCACAATCACCGGATATCACCGGGCGGGCACAAATCGCCTCCCCAAGAAGTTGGAAAGTTGGAAAATGGAAAATCTAAAAAATGGAAAATGCCTCCCCACAATTTGGAAATTAGGAAAACATGCACAAGAACAACCGTCACCTAAAAAATTTGCATATCGGTAACGCCGGCCGGCAAATCGGAAACGTTCTCCGATCGTGAATCCTCCTTCCGTTGCACCATCTATAAAGAATGGTTGGAAGTCGAGTCTGGATGTGCTTAATGCAATCGAAAACTATCCAAATCATAACCTGCGATCGTTGCAATCGCTGCAATATGAAGTTAATCGAATTACGGGTGTGCGGCCAGCTATTTCAGCCCTTTACGTCGCGTTCGTGGACGTAGGGAAAACAACCGAGTAGGGAGTCCGATCAACACTGACTATGTACTGACGTGCCTGCAATTTAGAAATCGACTTCTGAGACCCGACTCTGAATCTATGTTAGCTTAGATTTAGGTTTGTTGGTAGGCCACCGAAGGGCAGTGATGACAAGTAGATAAATGGGTAGCATCGTGGGATGGGAAGGCAAAGGGAGTCTGTGTGCAAGGCCGCAGAATACGAGTTCTTCAGCTTTAGATTGCCAGGGATGGACGTGCACAAAGTAACATTTTTTTACATTTCGACTTATTCAATGAAACAATTTTGCGACAAGCAATCGTTTCCAGCATGAGCTTTTGCGCTCGTTTACTTTAATTTTGCCCTTAGTACTGCTTATTTCTCTTCTCTTATGGTTTAACTTGCGATTTTCCAACTTTCCTACTTTCGGGGAGGCGATTTGTGACATTGGAAAACCCGGAAAACTTGGTGTACCACTGTGTACCACAGCGTACCGCACGTCCTCACCCTTTCCGTTTTTCTGGGGAGGCGATTTGTATACGCGCCCACAATCACAACAATAATAATAAGAGCAAGGCCTAAAGAGATGCTGGTGAACAGGTGTGGCCGGTGTATCTCCGGATCAATATTTACCCAATATTTACCCGGGCAAACAGAAATCGAACAAAATTTACCCGGCCCGTTACGTAGATTTATGTACCGATTGCCAGAGGTCTTAGCAAACAGTAAAAAACGTTGGAACAGCAAAAATTCCCGTTATTTCTGAAAATTGTAACTGACTGGTTAGATGTACTGACAGTAAATGTGTTTTTCAGTGTTTTTGTAATTCTGCAAGTCATTCTACACTAGTATAATAAATCATACATGTAGCTGGGTTTTCGGCTGGGGGGGGTTTCCAGATCCAAAATAGGGTTTCAGTTCAGCACTATTTCCAAAGGGGGTTTCAGCGACCTTTTTTTGGTGTCCAAAAGTGGGTTTTAGCGACCTTTTTTTGGGCTCAAAACAGGGTTTTGAGGACTAAAAAATCCGGTAAAAATCCTGTCAGAAGTGCAAAAATTCCCTATAAAACCCTATTTATTGGTTTAAAATGTGCAGAAAATCCTATTTTTTATTAAAAACGTGCAAAAAACATGTTTTTGCTTTAAAACATGCAAAAAAGCTCTATTTTACTCGACAGAATAGAGCTAAAATGCGTATCTGGAACCCTATTTAGAGATTTTGAAACAAAAATTAGGGCACTGAAACCCTGTTTAGGGTTTTTGAGACCCAAATTAGGGCTCCGGAACCCTATTTAGGGCTTTTGAAACCCAAATTAGGGTTCCGGAACCCTACTTTGGGCCTCCAGAAACCCTGTTTAGTCTCTGTGAAACCCAAATTAGGGTTCCGGAACCCTATTTGGGCCTCCAGAAACCCTGTTTAGTCTCTGTGAAACCCAAATTAGGGTTCCGTAACCCTATTTAGGGTTTTTGAAACCCAAAGTAGGGTTCCGGAACCCTATTTAGGGTTTCAGAAACCCAAATTAGGGTTCCGGAACCCTATTTAGGGTTTCAGAAACCCAAAACAGGGTTTCGGAACCCTATTTAGGGCTTTTGAAACCCAAATTAGGGTTCCGGAACCCTACTTTGGGCCTCCAGAAACCCTGTTTAGTCTCTGTGAAACCCAAATTAGGGTTCCGGAACCCTATTTGGGCCTCCAGAAACCCTGTTTAGTCTCTGTGAAACCCAAATTAGGGTTCCGTAACCCTATTTAGGGTTTTTGAAACCCAAAGTAGGGTTCCGGAACCCTATTTAGGGTTTCAGAAACCCAAATTAGGGTTTCAGAAACCCAAATTAGGGTTCCGGAACCCTATTTAGGGTTTCAGAAACCCAAATTAGGGTTCCGGAACCCTATTTAGGGTTTCAGAAACCCAAAACAGGGTTTCGGAACCCTATTTAGGGCTTTTGAAACCCAAATTAGGGTTCCGGAACCCTATTTAGGCTTTCAGGTACCCAAAACAGGGTTTCGGAACACTATTTAGGGTTTCTGAAACCCTAAATAGGGTTCCGGAGGCATTACTTTGGGTTTCTGAAACCCTAACTAGGGTTCCGGAACCCTATTTAGGGCTTTTGAAATGCTAAATTACGGTATATAAGTCTTGAAACCCTGAATTTTAGCAGTTTGTAACCCAAAATAGGGTTTCAGAAAACCCCCCCCCAGAATTCGGCTGGGGGGGGGGGGTTGCCGAAAATCGGGCCTGGGGGGCTAAACCCCCCCAAACCCCCCTCCTACATGTATGTAATAAATGGAACGTCGTGGCCGTGGTCGTCCGATCGAAGACTATTTTTTTTATAGATTCGGCGTTCCTTGGGAGCAAGAAGAAATCAATACGAAGTTGGCGAAATTCGGTCCAAAAGAGATGTGACTGATGCAATTTCGCGTTTGTTGGGCATCAGAGTGACACACGTCGCAGTGCAGGCGTACTTGGCAAAGCGAAAGAAGAAAGCACAAGTAATTATGCACTGCATAATGGACATTTATGCACTGTCATGAGGGTATCCATGGCTACTGCAACTTTACCAAGTGATTGGCTAACTGCCAACTGTCGCAGTGGCGGAGTGGTGGTGAGTTAGAACATTTATATAGCAAGTGTATACGGGCACAAGGAGCAGGCAAGACTGACAATCAGAGGCGCCTATCTGAGCCGGTCCAGTCCAGTACGTGTGACCCTAACGTGGTCAGTAATACAAATTAGAATACAGCGGGTACTCACTGGTAAAACACGTACGTACTCAATCACACCTAATCACTCACACATGACACCACCCCCCTCTTTGAAAAGAGGCGGTGCCGGACCGGCAGAATGAAGTGAATAAACTAGAGACACACACAACATATCACAGATCATGTAGTTGAGGATACATGTCTTCTACCGGTTTGCTGCTGTGGTGAACAGGAAGGTTGATAGAGTTCTTTGAGACATCGACAGGTGCCGTTGGTAGTGTGGCAATCTAGCAGTAATGACTGCACGGTGCGCTCAGAAGCGGAAGCTTGTCGACTGTCCCTCACTTGTGTAGCTGTGGCAATGGCTGTGCAGCTGGATGGAAGCAGAATGGATGCCATAAGGCACTTGCACACTGTGCTGTTGTTCTCATAGCTGCGCGAATTGTGGTACCCAAGGTCTGCGATGATGACAAGGGGAGTGCAATGGCTTTGGCCCTGAGGCTCAGACATCCTGGGCAGCTCTACTTGTCCAATCGATGCACAGACGCGCTGGACTGACTTCTGCATCATCTGGCATGAAGTGTTTGCCAGTTGGGTTGAAAGACATCGGCAGCAACACCATGACTTCTGCCACCGCAAGTGTAACCATACACTGAAGCGGGCAGGTAGTTTGGCATAGTGCCAGCACTCCATTGCTTGGCTTGACGTTAGCGGATTGCTAAGTAGAAACACAGCTTGCTGAGCCAGGTTGCAATGATGATCGATCATGCTTGGGTGGTTGCTGTTCTGAACCGTGTGCTTCTGACTCACAGTACTGGTGTTCACATTGCCACTGATTCTTCCACCGCTGGTAGGCTGCTTTAGCTGTCCTTGGCGGTTGGTACGTGAGCAGTCAAATTTGCGGAATGGGCAGTCAGTGGGTGCGGTCCTCAAGCCAGGAAGAAGTGACTGAGTGAGCGGCTCTGATCCTGACATGTCTTCCTGACTATCCACAGTCAGGTGATGTTCTGTTGTGCTTGTTCGCTTGGCTGGACTAAGACCCTCAGCAGGAGTGTACATGCACTGAGCATCTCTTGTGAAAACGGACCCAACTGCCTTGCTTGATGCCTCAGCCTGGCAGGCATTGTAGTGGGCAGGACACGTATCACTACGTCTGCGTTGCTCCTGGCCCCAAATTCCGCGATACTCGCCGTGTTTGGCTGTAGACTGCTGCTGGTAAAGGTATGGTTGAGCTGAACCCGATTGCTTCTGCTGAACCATCAGCAGGATTGGTGGTGTCTTGTTTGCACTGACTTGATTTGGCATTGGCACTACACTTGGTTCTCCTTGCTTAGTGCCCTCTTTGTGTACAGTGCAGAGCCAATGAAGCTGTGATGTCCACGTGGGTATCCACTTTGACACACCTGTTGGACTGTTGCACAGTGCAGTGTTCCAGATGGTGTGGTTTCGCAGCTTCCAGTAGCTGAATGATGACCACTGGACATCAACAATGACACTACCGAACGAGTCTTGGAGTGACTTGAAAACAGCAGTCTGCACATCCCAGTGTTGGCTCGTCAGCTTAGCTGTGCTGGTTGTAGCCCTCAAACTGCATGTCGATGTCGATCTGGGGCGGCTTTCACAAAACTTTAGACGCCGTCTAAAGGGCCTTCAGACGGGGTCGCCGCCCCTTTAAATTCTAAAGTGGCTTTCACGAAGGGACACTCAAATTCTAAAGTGGCTTTCACAAAGAGTCAGGCCTTTAGATTTCTAAAGTCTAAACCAATTCTAAAGTACCTCAATAGGTACTTTCGATCAAACTTTAGACGTTGTTTTGGCTGTTTTCTGCCTTGGAATGGAGCTTTTCCCTGTCTTTGATGTCAGACAGGTTATCAGGAAGGCCAGAAACTTCCATCCCCGAGTTGACCCTCTGCACTGCTATGATAACGAAACGTTCAGGGAGCGGTTTCGATTTTCAAAGGAAACGCTTCACTATATTCATGGGCTTGTTCGCGATGATCTAGATCGAAGCACCCGAATCATCTAGGGCAGAAACAGCGTTTGGGTCGGGAGGAGGGACTTGACCTCTGGCACGAAGATCGTATTGCAATTTCATAATCTCAAGCTTGACCTTGTATTTCTCTCTGGCGACTAACTCCTGCTGTTGCTTGATTAGTTCCCGTTGTTTTGCTAACACGCCAAGCTGTTCAGTCAGCAAGTCCCCGCCCTGGCGTACCTGAGCCCTGAATGGAGTTTCAGTTGGTTTTTGTTTTCGCGAAGGCTTCCTGGAGGGCTCCATTACAGGGGTTGTGTGACTACTTTGGTCATCAGAGGACGAAATCGAATCACCAATGTTGAGCGAAGCGTCAACAGCCAGCTTGAGCACGTCATCGGTGATAGAACAGGCAGTACCGGCCCCTGACTCCATTTTAGATCCAATGCCAATCAATGAATCGCCCGAGCTACCATGCACAATGTCGTACAGCTTAGTAATATAGCTGGGAGGCTGATCGGGAGCCGGACCACCTCCGGTGAGGTGAAGTTTGAGCTTGGAAGTGTAAGCTCGCATTTTTGTCTTCAGGTTGTCAATTTTCGACTTGATTTGGTTCTCAGTCCGACGACAGTCTGGATTTTGAGCCGCAAAATCATTGGCGAGCTTAGCCCAAGCTGCAGCCTTTGCCTCTGCCATGCGCAAAGGACCTTTGAATGCGCCGACAATCACTGCGTGGTGTTTCTCGTAGCACTGGATAAGCTTACACATGTCGCCGATGGTCCAGTTAGTTGTTCCCTCCCGAGCAGCTTGAGCAGACAGTGCCATTTCAGAGCCAGCTTCAGCAGAGGATGCCATTTTTCTGTAAAAACGTAACAAGAAAGCAATAAACACAGGCGCAAAAACAACTCGAGTCGGACCTTCAAAAATCTAACACCCCGACCGACTAAAGGGCCCTTTAGATTCTACGTGAAAGTCACTTTAGAGTTGCCCCTTCAGAATTTGAAGGGGCCTTCAGAGAGTCGACCCTTTAGATTCTGAAGGGCCGTTTAAAGGGCCTTCAAATGTAAAGTTTTGTGAAAGCGGCCCCTGCTCCATTGTTGTGATGGGGCCTCAGTCCTCCCAACAGACCGAGTAATGACGGTTTGAAGAGGTGGTAACTCAGTCCTCCCAACAGACCGAGTGATGACAGTGTGAAGCCTGTTGCGAAACTGCAGCGTTACATGCATGGGAATCCTCGATCCCAGCTCCAGCCAGCTCAGGCATGTAGCACGTTTTCTTCTCCTGTGCGACAAGGTTGACTGCTTGAAGCTGCAGCTAACTTGGAGCCCATTCCAAGTCAAGTGTGGCTGTGACAAAGCTGAGTTTCTGCTGGTGGAGAATTCCTCCCGGCTATCACTCCCTGTCTGACCGTTGCTCATTGGTGGTGTATGCAGAACGCTAGACCTGGTCTGATGGAACTGCACACCAATGTCACTGCAGCTGACCTGTAGCCGTGGACTGGGCTGTTTGCTTGCACTACACTTGGCCAGCTTGTTGCGTTGATCACCCAGATAATCTGCAGGCACGAGCTGCTCATCCATGCCCTGTAAAGCATATGCACACACAGTACTCACTGAACTTGCAGGTGATCGCAAACACGTGTTTTGGTTTTGGTGCAGGTTTGACATGTACTTCTGTACCACAACTGACGCTTTGTTTGGTACAGGCTCACTTGTTGGTGGCGTTTGACTAGCCACGCCTGTCCTAGCACACCATTGCAGCACAACTGACTTGAGTTTTGTGGAACCTGACTGTCCAGCTAACAGTTGTCTGCTAGCACCTTCTGGCCTGGCCACAGCCTGGTGCACGCTGCGGTGGCTGGTGTACATGCTAGGCACACACGCAATAAAGTACAACTCAACACAGAGCAAATCGCACAGAATATCACAGTTGCCGGCTTCTGTTGGGCCCCTTGTGCGCATGGGCTGCCCATAGCTCTGGTGAGGCTTGACCGGTGGCCGTGAGAACTGCACCCATCTCACGCCTGGCTGACGTTGCGGTTGGTGGCGGGTCGTTGTTGTGGTACAAGTCGTGCCTACAGCACTATCTGTGACCACAGTCCCATTGACGCTTGGTAGACTGTTCGAGTCGCTGACCTGATCAAAACTGCCACTGACATGGTAGCTGACTGAGCCCTGTGTGCGTAGGGCCGCTGGCTGGCGAGTGCTAGCGTTGTAGGAACGTCTACACAGTCTGCGAGTTGGTTGCACATACTGTAGTCGACACACCCCATAGGCTGACAGTAGTTCAAGCAGTGGTAGCAGGCATGGGTGGGACACGGCGACAGGGAAAGGGTTGGTGTTCGGAGTCTTCGCCGCGACCCCTGGCCACCCCACAGCTAGTGCCGGAGCTCCTTCGACACCCAAGTGGAGCCCGCCAGGATCACGGTTAGGACAGCCCCCAGCCTCCCGTACCCCCAGACCCTGATGAGTCTTCTGGAAAAGCGTAGGGGTTGTAAGCCGCCGCCACCCAGCCGCTATGGACACCGCACTAGGCGCTACAAGCCTGCCCAGTTGCAAAACAGATGTACAGTACTTACACACAGGTGGGTGTTGACACAGAACCCTGGTGTCCAATGATGACCAAGTGGGGTTGCAGACACATTGAAGCACGTTGCGGAAGAACAGCTGGTCAGTACAGTAGGTGTAGCAGGGGAATGCCTGCTTGTCGGCGTCAAGGGTGCAGTAGCTGGCAGAGCGACCGTTTGGCAGTTGCGGCAGCGAAGTGATGCCCAGGTACGCCGACTAATTAGAAAGGTGCGATACCGCGACTAAGGGGTGCGAAACGCCGACTCAATAAACCCCGCCTACAATTAGGTGCGATACGCCAACTAAAGAGGTGCGAAACACCGACTGTCCAATGACACACAGTTTAATACATACGTACGACGTAGCACATGCATAAAAACCAACAAATGTGTGCATGAACACTTAATAAAGAAATCGTCACCAAATGGCAGCTCACACGTATATACAGTAGGTAGAGTAGGTATAAAAACACCGACAAATTTTTAAAGTTGAGCATACACAGGCGCCTGCACCTCTTGCGGCGAAGCGGGAAAGAAGATCCACCAAAAGTCATCGGCATCATTTTCGGGCTGATCATGACCAAAATGTCCGTCTATGCCCAGACAGTACGCCATGTGGCTGAGATAACGGGCAATTCTGGCATTGATTTCTGGTAGCGGCTGCCACTGTTCGTTTGCTAGGAAATCGGAATACCGGGATTCGGGAAAACCGGGATTACTGGGAAATGAGAATACCGGGAAAAACCGGGATTATCGGGAAATCGATCAAAACGCATGCAGTATGATGAAACATAAAGGTTTTCAACATCCGGTTTAGCTATTGATACCATTTCTAGTCGGTTTTCTCTAAGATTTTCTCTCATAACGGGCTAAATTACAGTATACTGTGAGATCAGATTTATGCTGAATGGGTCAGTGGGTTCGTTTGGCAGACACCACGCAGCTCGATGTCAATGGGACCAAAAGAGTTGTGTAATCACCAATCAATGAGCGGCTTTGCTCAATTGAATGCCTTTATAAAGTTGGAAGTTTAGAACATAAAGTTTTCGGCCTAAACCAATATAAAAATATTTGGAACAAAAGGAAAAGCTGCAAAACATGGCTGTTTGCTCAGATTGAGCAAGTAGCAGTCATTTGAAACGTATTCAAAGTTTTGCGTGCTGCTGGTAGTGGCAAAAGAAAGTTGGATATACAGTAGATGTCACTGAAATACATAGTATCTGCAAAAAACTGTCAATACTGCAATAAAATATATTTCCCGGTATTAGAGAATGGTGAACCGGGATTGGAAACCGGGAGTGAAAATACCGGGAATTCCCGGTTCTTCGGGAAATACCGGGATCCCGGTTGCATCACTATTAGTGGTATGCAAATTTACAAGGCATATCTTGTTTTACTCAGATATTGGCGTGTGGCACAATAGTGAAGCATTCAAAACTGGCGCCCTCCTACTGTACTGGCAGTCGGCGTATCGCACCTGCAGTCCCCGTATCGCACCTGTCAATCAAGTCGGCGTTTCGCACTTCTCTGGTCGGCGTATCGCACCGGTCGGCGTATCGCACCTCTCCATGGGCAATTAAGTCGGCGTATCGCACCTGAATCGTTCTTATCAAGCCTACGTGTGCGTGGGCACAGGTCAGTTGGCCGGCCGGCGACAATCAGTTAGCCGGTTGTAAATCATCTTTGACAGCAATTAACATGCTCATGTCCATAACTTTTCGCAGTGTGTAGTATGTTTGTGTTATTCGGCTGTAGATAACAGCCGAAAAGTTGTTATGCCGTACTGCACAAAAGAGATAAAACGTTTTCATCCATACGAGGAAAAGTCGCGCGAGGAATAGTCACGCGAGGAAAAGTCGTAGCTAGGAAAAGTCGCGCGAGGAAAAGTCGGCGAGGAACTGTCGCGCGAGGAACTGTCCGCGAGGAAAAGACGTGATACCGCAGTAGATGCCCCATTTCCTTTGAGGGCCGCCCTGGCTCGGTCGCGATGCACGGATGCAGTGAGTGGGGCTGGCGGCCGTACCCTCCGTGGCAGTGACTACATCGGCTGCACTTGTCGGCTTGGCAGCCGGAGAACAACGAATAATAGGACCCGGTTTCTGCTGTAACAGATGAAGAATTTGATAGTTTTGTGTCAGTGTCTGTGTGTGTTTGCATTGTGTAGTTGCTTAGTGTGATTGTGTTGTGTATGTGTGCGTTGTGTTTTACTAGTGGATAAAACCTCCCATTTCTTTCATTTGGTGCCGAGAACCGGGAGACCACCTTCATTCCGTTCTACTACAAAGTTCAAGTTCTAGTTGGTAAACTCGTTTCATTTGGTGCCGAGACCCGGGAAAGGAACGAGAAAAGTGTGGATGAGCAGGACAAGGATGAAGTGAAGAAAAATGAGAAGGATGAAGAGAGGAATAGGGAGGAGAAAGGTGATAAGGAAGAGAAAGAGATTGTTTCGGTTAAAGGCGCGCTTATTGGGGCACACGTGGACGATCCCATTGATGTGACCTCTGCCGACACTGATGATTCGGCTTTGTTCATGAATGTTCTTCAGGACATCCAGTGTGGTTCCGTTGGTGATTCTTTGCAAACGCATTCAGTTATGAGTGGTCCTGTACTTTTTGAGATGGCTAGAAGAGAGGAAGGCGGAAGAAGAAAGATAAAGAGGATAAAGAGACTGAGTAGGAAAGAAGAAGAGGAAGTCGAAGAGGAAAGAGGAGAGATGTTTAGTGGAAGAAGGGTGAAGAGAATGAAGAGAAGAAAGGGAGTGAAGAGAGTGATGAGGCGGAAGCGGATGATGAGGAGTAAGGTGATGAGAAGAAGGTGGAAAGTGAAGAGGAGAAAGAGGATGAAGAGAGTTAAGAGAAGAAGGAGAGAGAAGAGAGTGAGAGGAAGAAAGAGTCTGAGAAGAAGACAGAGGAAAAGAATGATGTTTCGTTTGAGTTCGCTGCATAAGAGATGGAATCCCGTTTCTCCTATGACAAGACAACAGATGAAGGCAAGGGCTCAGAAAGGAAGGAGCGTCGTCCGCAAGAGGTTGAATCATCGTCGTGGCGTCAACGCAGAGCAGGTCTCCGGATATGCAGAGTCAGCAGAAGGCAGAGCAACAACGGATGAGGCCCAGTCAACGTCCAAGGGGGAGTGAATGAAGAGTTGAGAAAGTAGCACGTTGCACGTGAGTGATTGGCTCGATGACAGTGGGTGCACCAGAGGGAAGGACGATGAGATGCGGCTGGCCGAACGACATGGGGGCGATCTTGAAGGGTAGCAATTAGTCGGTCGAAACGTGCAGCACTTCCGTCTTGGTGCGCGATAGCATCCAGACGATTGCGTTCTTGTTGCTGTTGTTGTTGTTGTTGTTGTTGCAAGAGTTGGATTAACATGGCTTGTTGTTCATGCTAACTAGTTGTAGTTGATGCACGATGAATGGAGTTAAGCGAATTGGGTGAGAATGTGAAGGCTCCAGTTCCGGGCGACGGCAGTAAGTGGTAGGGTCTCGGCACCAATGAAACGAAGTTTATGTCGCACACTAGTAGAAAGAACACAAACACACAAAACAACTGCACAGTAAGAATTTCGTAGACCACTGACTAAACAATCAAACTTCTTTCACAAATTAACCACACCCAACACTGTACATACGTACAACACAGCAATACATGTTACCACTACATATTGTAGTCTACTGTAGATGCGGGCTAACCGGTTTAGGCGTTTGAGTGTTTTTCTTTTTGTGGGGCCCCAGGTTTCATTTACACACTCGGTACACACAACCAGTAGCCAAATAATGATAACGCTGTTTTCAAAACAAGAAGGTCTAAGCTGTGCTCGGCGCGTTTCAAAATAACAACCACGTTTTGGGAAAAGGTAATTAGAGCGCTCGAAGCCTCCTAACCCAACAAAAATACCTGACCGAGGTTTGGCGCAGTTGTACGTAGATTCCTCGTTGGCCAGTGAACCAAAACGGCGGTGTTGAATGGTTGAATGGTGGAAATAGTTGGTCGGCTGTTGACAGCAGTAGGTCGTTGTTTGACGACTCGGCCTTCGCTTTCGCCAATGCAGTATAGCAGCGGTTTTCGGTGTCGTCGGTAGAGAGTTGCTGGTCGGCGCGCTTCTTGGTAGCTCGGTCGGCGGTTGCACTTGAGCTTTTCTGGCGCACGGTGCCACATTGTCGAGTGCCATCCTGTAGAGGGGAGTCTGCCTGTGCCCGTCTGCGCTGTTGTACCGTCACTTCTTGAGCTCGGTGAACACGTAGCACTCCACTGCTACGATGACGGATGACGGTAGGCGTGGGTGCGCAGCAATGCCAATAGGTATGGCTTTTCTTCACCGGTGTTGCCAGTGTCGCAGTGGCGGAGTGGTGGTGAGTTAGAACATTTATATAGCAAGTGTATACGGGCACAACGAGCAGGCAAGACTGACAATCAGAGGCGCCTATCTGAGCCGGTCCAGTCCAGTACGTGTGACCCTAACGTGGTCAGTAATACAAATTAGAATACAGCAGGTACTCACTGGTAAAACACGTACGTACTCAATCACACCTAATCACTCACACATGACACCAACGTTACACCTATTTACAAGTCTGGCAATTCCAGTATTCCTGTGAATTACAGACCGATTAGTCTTACAAGTACAACTTGTAGGCTTATGGAAAAAGTGATCAAGCAAACATTGCTTGATTTTCTTGTTCGGTCTGCTCTGATTTCAAAGCAGCAATTTGGCTTTTTAGCAGGTCGTTCAACCATTGGTCAGCTCTTGAGCTGCGTCAATGATTGGACGATCTCTGTGGACCAGCGGATACCGGTTGACGTCATCTATCTTGACATTGCTAAAGCATTTGATACTGTAAGTCATCCGAAATTGCTAAAAAAGTTGAAAGCTTATGGCATTTGTGGCCAGTTATTGAAATGGCTCAGTGCCTTTCTCAATAACCGTGCCCAAAGGGTCTGTATCAATGGATACAGCTCTGATTGGATTCCAGTCCAATCAGGTGTGCCTCAGGGCTCTGTCTTGGGTCCAGTCCTATTTCTCATATATATTAACGATCTTCCTGAAGTACTAAAGCATAGCAAAATCAAACTATTTGCTGATGACTCCAAAATCTATTTTTCCGTCCCTACACTAATTGGCAATACTGTACTTTCAGATGATTTAAACGCGGTGTTCAACTGGGCTAAGACTATGCAATTGAATATTGCATTGCATAAATCTTCAGTCCTACATCTGTATCCCCGACTCAACTCAATGTTCGAGTACACAGTTGATGGCACAATCATTCCCACTTCTGAATGTGTTCGGGATCTGGGGGTTTTGATTACTCCCGACCTAAAATTTACAGCCCACTGCAATTACATTACTAATAGGGCTCGCGTTATGGCAAATCTTATTCTGTCGTGCTTTGAGCTAAAGGATCCTGATTTTCTCATTAAAATGTTCAAAACTTACGTACGTCCTAGATTAGAATACGGGACCCAAGTTTGGTCCCCTCATTTGACAAGAGATATTCAGAAAATTGAATCTGTGCAGCGTTTCTTTACTTCTAAGATCCCTGGGCTTGGTTCTCTCCCTTATGAAATTCGTCTAGTAGCTACGGGCTTACAGTATTTGGACATCAGGAGAATACAAGCCGATCTTGTATTTGTCTATAAACTGCTTCATGGCATAGTTGATATGTCATGCGAAGAGTTTTTCTCTATAGCACCCCAAACTGTAACTCGTAGCCACTCTTTAACACTAACTGTTCAACGAGCACGGTCTAACACAAGACATTTTTCTTTTGCTTGTAGAGTTGTCCCGATATGGAACAGTTTACCTGATAATGTGGTCCATTCCCGATCCGTTAAAATCTTTAAGGAGGCAGTCAGTCGCTTAAATCTTTCGTGTTTTACTAATAGATAGGCTTGGGTTATAAAATAGCTATTACATGGTGAAACGGAGTTGAGGAGTCTTTACTAGTAGAGTTGCACAACACAACACACACACACGCGCACTCACTGAATCATACACAACAACCGCACAGGAAGAAACACACAACAACACTCACACATCCAAGTGATATCCAAGTGATATGGGCGGGCTAGGCCGTTTGTCCGACTATTACACCCTACCCAAGCAGAACCTATCAGAATACTACACAAATATCAAGAGAAAACAAACATAACATAACAAACTACGTGGAGGCTCTTGACTTAGCTCTCCGGATGGTGAGTGCGCTATAATCAATATACAAATCGGTGCAGCCACTGTCACGCATTCTTCGCAATTCATGCCGCAAGTCAAACGCCTTCTTTGCTTGCCATGGAGTCAAGTCCGTGCCAATAAAAACAGTCGAATACTGCGGTTTAGCCATCAAAACCGCTCGCTTTCTAGAGAGAATGGCCCTCTTTGCCGACATGTCCTTCAGTTCGACCAGCACCTTCTGTCCATTCTTTGAACTGACAGTCCGGGTGTTGGCAATAGTCGAAGTGTCAATTTGCAGGTCATAGAACATGTCCTTTACCAACTGCAAGACCTCCTGTGCATTTGACTGAGTTGTGGTGACCAATCCATTGATGACAATGTTTAGGTCACGACGCTGTCGCTCGCGCATTTCGCGCTCCCAGTCACAAATACGCACAAGTTCAGAGTGCGCGTTGTCATAGGACGCAGTTGGGTTCGGAACGGGAAGTCCGTTTTTAGCTGTGCGCAACACAGAAGCATATGTCTTTCGGGCAGCAGAAGTTTTCGACAGCTGAGACAAGTCGTCAGATACTTTCTCCAGCTGTGCCGATATTGTCTCTATTTTGTCCATCAGAAAGGTCAGTTCCGGCTCGGGTCGATCTGTCTGAGTAGGAGCATCTCTGTCCTGAACACGTCTGAATTTGAATCTTCGAAACACCCTGCAGCAGTCATAACAACAAATGGCCAGAGCCATTCCGGGATTTCCGAGCCATTGAGAGACTCGGCTGACCACAGAGTCATGGTAGGAGGCGGCAGTTCGGTCCCCCAGACAGTCTTTGCCAAAGCAGCTTTTACAGATGAACAGATGACGACAGAAGCAACAAGGTAGCGAGTCGGAATGGTCGCAAATCACTTGACAACGAACGCATTTTCGGACATCAGGTTTAGGCGTAGAAAGCCAATCCGTCGTTGAAAGCATTGTAATCGTTAGGCAGTGGGCAAGGGCATTGATAACACACAGGCAGTCAGAGCGGACAGCACAGGCCGCCGCTCGCCAGCTGGCCAGCGCACTCAATTCCAAACTACTATCAAACTCTTCATCACTCCCCTTTCAACGAGTGTCGACTGGCCGCCGCTGTGCCTGCCTGACAATCGGAGAGACGAACTATGGGAGCTGCACCGCCTCTGTTGACTCGGCATCTTCAGTAGCAAGCTGCCCTGCACTGACACCACATTGATCGGATCTCTTGCGCGCCACGTTTCGGCCTTGCTGTGCCTTCGCTTGCACCTGTTGCCTTGTCATCGGTAAAACAAACTGCCGTCTCTTGTCCAACAAACCAGAACGATTCATCATACTCCTCCGTCTTCTTCTCACTCTCTTTCTTCTTCTCCTCCCAACTCTCCTTCTCATTCTCTTCACTCTCAACTTCTTCCTCACCATCCTTCTTCTCTTTAATATCCTTTTACTTCTCAAAACCTTGCTCCACATAACTTTCTTACTCATCACTCTCTCTCCTCTCAGCACTCTCTTTCTCATCTTCTTCACCTTCTTCTTCCTCCTCTTCTTCCTTCTTCCTCCAAATATCCTTTCTCTTCCTCTCTCACCTTCCTTCCTTTCTTCTCTCTTCCTTCTCACAAACCTCTCCAAACGAAAACCAGAGCTCACAATTTCACAAGGTGCTTGCTGCACAAAATCAATGGGAACAAATTGAGAACGGCTTTCCGCCAAACAAAGAGACTCTGGAACTCCATCGACTAACTGCGCGTCATCCTTCTCTACTTCTTTCTTCCTTCCCCTCTTTATCTTTCTGCTTTCCACATCTTGGACGTCCTGAAGAAAAGCCGAATCCTTAGTGTCGGCAGAGGCCACATCGTCGGGTTCGTCCGCGTGTGCCCCAAGAAGCGCGCTATGAGATGGTTCCTTTTGTAGGCCATCAACTTCATGAGGAAAAGGGCTCTGAGCCATTGAAGAAAAGCCTGATGCTCCATCAACTAAGTGCACGTCATCCTCGACTTCTTTCGCCACCTCTTTCCACTCCTCTGTCTTCCCCACGTCTTGTTTTACTACCACTTGAGCATCGACCATTAACCCAGTGAAGGGAGTGTTTAATGAGCCGACTGCGACATCCGAAACGCCAGAAAGCAAAGCCGCTTCCTCCTTCATACGATCTGCCAGGGGTCGAGACAAGTACTGAGCGATCAGACGATCAGTGAACTGACGACGTTCGAGCTGCAGTCGTTGCTGTTCGATCTCCCAACGCTGCTGTTGTTCGATCCACCATTGCCATTGCTGTTGACAATCACGCCGGTTTTGTTCAATCTGCGCTTGGTAACGTTGCTGTTGCTGCTCGAAAGCACGCTGGGCTTGCTCTTGCAGAAGTTGGAGGCGATCGCGAAATGTAGATGACGACATGTGAGCATCGGATGGGCACGGCTGTGCCTGATGATCACGGAGGTTGAAACGGGAGTAACTTGAGGCGAGACTCGTAATAGAACTTGGACCTTGCAGTAGAACTTGACTGAAGGTGGCTCCCGGGTCTCGGCACCAATGAAACGGAGTTGAGGAGTCTTTACTAGTAGAGTTGCACAACACAACACACACACACGCGCACTCACTGAATCATACACAACAACCGCACAGGAAGAAACACACAACAACACTCACACATACTATCAAACTCTTCATCGGCTAACTCAATGCCTTTTCCTTGACTCATATCGCTCTTATCGTTACTTTGTACTATCATTATGCTACATGTGTGTCTGGGAATAAACTTTACTTACTTAATTTATTTTAAAATTTTTGGTTTGCAAATAGAGTATTCCAAAAAGAAAAGTAACAATCGTTTTGACAGAAGACTATGTTTATGCTCTTTCCCGGTAAATAGAGAATACAATAACGCCTAGACGGTCTTGGCAAATGCATAGTATGTTCTTGAATAAAATATGGCACGGTTTCGAAAGCAATTCAGTTGAGGAGAGGCTTGGTTGGAACCATACATGTAACAGGTCACGAAGGGGGAGAGGGGTTGGGCACTAAAAACGCTTAAAAATCGAAAAAATCGCAATTTTTGGGCTAGAAATCGTAAAAAAATCGCTAATTTGGTCTGAAATGCAGCTAAAAAGTGCTGTTTTACAGGCAATTTTGGCAATTTTTGTGTTTGAAATTGCAAAAAAAATCGCAAAAATTTGGTCAAAAAATTACTTGCCAGAAAAATCGGAGGGGGGGTCGAAAAAATCGTATCGGGGGGGGGGGGTCTGGCCTGGCCTAAGTCGGGTTGGGGGGCAGACCCCTGACCCCCTGTTACATGTATGGTTGGAATTGTCTTCGTCACAGACATCACAGGTAGGTACGATCTTTGTTTAGTAAAATCTGTCAAATAACGTAGACTTTAGACTTTTTATCTCTTCAAACGATATAGTCAATTTCAGACTAATCCACATGGATTATACAGGATTGCATAAAACATGACGTATGAAGAGTGTGCTGCGCAGACACAACAAAATTGCAACTATAAGACAAAATCAAGCATCTCTAACGGTCATATAAAACACTTAGTAAATATTTAAACGTCGTAGCATAACTAGGAGGCACAGTCAGATCAAGATCGATTTGCTCACAAACATCATTTAGCAAAGTTGGGGCTCTGTAGCTAAAAGCTCGCTTAGCTGAGTCTGTTTACAAAACTAGGAACAACAAGCTTTGGCACTGAATTTAAGCGCGCAGATTTCCTCGTGTTCGAAATTTCGACTGCCCCTTCTGGGTCGCGTTCCAGGAAAAGTTTATACGCCAACAGCTAGAGTGCGAGGACGAAGCTCCAATTTGGGGTCCAGCCAGCCAAGCTGCTGTTTGTATACACGTATGCGTATTTGAATTGTTGTGGCTTCGCGCCACCATAGTTTTCCCTTCAGGACCTTGTTGTGAGTTGATTTTTGAGTTGTCACGTTTTTGATTGAGTTTTGGATAAACTGGAAAAAGGGAGGATGCGAGGCGGTCGGTTCGGTTCTGTTTAACTGTGCTACAGTCTACAATTGGTAGATCTTTGTTCAGTATAGTTGTCGACGTATCTGTTCTAGGTTGTCGCGCAAAGGCCAGTCTAATAACACAACGCTAAAGGCAGCAGCAGATTCGTTAAAATCATTTTTCCTATTGAGTTGTTCACGGATCGCGGCCCGGCGGATACAAGCAAGCAGCAAGAGTTACCGTTGTGAAACCAACAAAGAACGCGTTTCCACATTAAAAGTAGTAGTGCTCCAATAGGTTAATCCGAATCTTCGGTTTTCTACGTCAGGTCATGTGTATGTGCTTAAAGACGGCTCTGTTTCACTTCACTGCATTGCAGAAGCCCAGCATTTGGACCACTTTGGTACAGACCGCCTAAACAATGGGCCACTTTGATCGGGAGATACCAACGACGCAACGGGTCAGTATATACAATCTTTCTTTTTTGGTAATATCGAATCGGAACCCCCAGACCCCCACCGAATTCGGACCCTGAGCCTGGTACGGAATCAGCGGGTTGTGGATTCGGAAGCAACGCAGGAACCGTAGTTTAAATTTAACGAAATTTTGTTTGCAAAAATTGGGGGCACACGTGGAGACCACGGTTTCGGTACGCGGATCATTCCCCGCAACTTCAACCTAACTAACTATGCAACCACCCTAACTTTAGGCCTCAGTTTGAAGGTTATGCTTAGGTTCAGGCTTAGGCTAGCTGGGTGCAGGTTCAGAGTTAGAATCAGCCTTAGGCTTATGGTCAGGTAAACAAGTTTATAAATGGCAGTTTGCCTTGCCAGGTGGGCATTGAGCCGGCAATCGGTTTCTTTAAGCTCTAGTTTTATTAATTACTGCAACGCAGTGCACTCCAATCCAACAGAGAGAAATTGCGACCAGAGGCACGAGCAGAGATCATACATTTTTTAAGTAAAGGTTATTCAGCAATAATCATGAAAGGTGTCCAAATGTGCCCCAAAATTTTGCAAACAAAATTTCGTGAATTTTAAACTACGGTCCCAGGGAGGGTTCTGAATCTAAGAACCATTTTTCCGTACCACGTAGGGGGTCCGAATTCGGTGGGGGTCAGGGGCTCCGATTCCATATTACCTTTTTTTTACTTTTTTGGAAAAGAAACAAGCAATAAACAACGATTCTAATTTTGATGTCAGGTGTGTTGTGCATGTACATCTCTGAGCATTACTTTTCTAACGAGCTTGTTGAGAGGGTTCTGAACCTAAGAACCATTTTTCCGTACCAATAGGGGGTCCGAATTCGGTGGGGGTCAGGGGAACCGATTCCATATTACCTTTTTTTACTTTTTTGGAGAAGAAACTAACAATAAACAACGATTCTCGTTTTGATGTCAGGTGTGTTGTACATGTACATCTCTGCGCATGACTTTTCTAACGAGCTTGCTGAGAGGGTGGACAACGTTCAGCTAGATCGCGGACCCGATGCCGGTTTTTTTGTTTTGAAAAACAGGGCCTCCTCGATGCGTAGCTTATTGCTGATGAATGACCTATCTAATCTAGGGGTTCTTTTAGCTTTGAATTACATGTCCTCTGGTGCGTAGCCTATACTGATGCGTATCTAGGGGTTCTTTTAATTTTTAAAAACAGGCCCTCCGGAGCGTTTTCCGGTAAACATCGGTTTTATCGGTCCCTCAGCGGCCGGCGCATTAGGCGCATGCTCTGACGTTTAACGCGCGCGCAAGAGGCGGCCCGGCCGGCCGGCTGACCAGGCCAGGGCAGAGCTATTATGATAGAGATAGCGGCCGATTACAAAATATTGCGGCGGTCGAACGCCAACACAACAGGTTTATGCACGATACACATACCCAAACAAAAAGCATTGCACACAAACATTGCAATAAGCACAGCATATACGTACTACGTACTACCGACAAGCAAAGCACTCCAACAGTGATTACACGATTAATTTACACGATACCAAAGAGCTATCTGTAACAGCAAGTTCTCGAATACAGCGAGTCCTTTCTGTCCGTTAAACTGACGCCAAATATACTCATCCAAGTAAGAAGATGCCATGTCACCTTGTGTGCCACCTGGTACGACAGGGAGATGAGGAATGCCTGTATAGGCAGCCCATAGATCGTAGTGGATCATCGTTCCAGGTGAGACGTTTTCCTGAAAACATACAAACATCTACAGTACGTATTGTATGTACAAACGCTCAATACGCCAGTTACGGGAAACCAGAAGGATATATTTCCAAAACAAACGAAATATTTTGATTCGGCATTGTTTAAAACCCATTTGTGCAAAGTTATTGCTTTTCAACAGCTGGAAATACTTGGCCAAATTTACTCTGACCAACAATCAATGTTTGTTCTTACGCACTACGTAGTTCTGGCATGCCACTATTTGCTTCTAGCTCAAACAGCATGCCTGAATAGAATTTTATATTGCTAAAAATGAATCGTTTTAGGGCTAAAATTACAGTGAACACGATGGTGCAGTCCGTTTCATTGGATTTTAAACTTATTTATCAGTAATTGGGTTTTTAATGATTGACGTTATTAGTTAAGAATAAACGTGTTTGCAGTCAAAGACCTGAATAATTGGCAGCAAGGTACCGGCAGTGCGGTCTTCGACAAATTGCAGAACGCCGATCTTTCTTTCAACGTCGTACATACCGAACACCCATCTCTCAGCAACACGCCTTCCTCTATGGTACTTGCACCTGCACTTCGCCATCAAGCTCTTGTCAATTTGAACGACCTTATCGACACCGCCGAGTAGGACAGGATTCTGTTCCAACCACCACGAGCAACAGTCTCTGTAATACTGATACCACTGTATAGCTGCTTCACAGTGAACTCCGGCCATGTCATTGGCTAACGTAACAGGTCTCATTAGCCCACAGGTACGCTACCAATAACAAGGTCGGCAGCTCCAGATTGGCATTCTCAAAAAAGAACCAAAACGTATCGTTTGTTTTCGACCCTTGTGTTTTGGACACCTCCAGACAACACCATCGAGTTTGAAGCTGGCGTCTTTGACAAGTGACATGTCCTTCTGACATTCTGGCACGGAACACTTTGGAGGACCGGCAGAGATCAGCTGATGTTGACGGCAAAACTCAATCGCTTTCTCTACTGTGTCAAACTGCCGAATACGTGTATGTTGAAACAAAGGGGCAGACATAGTCAAACAGTGGATTGAAGTGACCGTTCCGATCCATACTTATACTTGAGGTCAGCGGAAACCCTCAAGTTATTTTTCGGAGCTAATTGTTGTCTTAAGTATCCCAAACGTGGTCACCGGAAACCCCAAGATATTTTTCTGAGCTAATTATTGTCTTAAGTATCCCAAACGTGCCGGAAACAAGAAAGCCTGCAGCATTAGTGGGGCATGTGCAATGTATTGTAACTGGCCGCTCTAATCCCTCGATTAATGGGGCAACGTGCAGTGTGTTATAATAACCGGCCGCTCTAATCTCGGCGCTGGCCTGGTCGGCCGGCCGCTCGCGCGCGCGTTAAAGGTCAGAGCATGCGTCTAATGCGCCGGCCGCTGAGGGACCGATAAAACCGATGTTTACCCGTTTTCCAAAATAAAAACCAGCACCGGGTCATGGACCACCATGACCAAACCATGTTCAATTCTGTGCTCTTCTACCGTAGAATTTGTGTAGCTATTACCAAGAATGCATAAAAGAGTGGCAAGAATGTGCCACTCAGCGGCCGGCCGAGTGTCGATGCGCTGTACCAAAATTACTGGAGGGGTCGCGAAATTCGCGACCCCTCCAGTAATTTCAGGACAGGTTGAGAATTTCGCGACCCCTCCAGTAATTGCGCACGCGCTTTATTGCAGCGCAACCTGATTTCTGAGCAAGAATGACGTCAACAAAATGTTTAGTGATTTTCTACAACGGCAATTCATTGCATAGTTGGTGTAAGATCTTCAATCATCACAATAACTAAAATAAGTGTCCAATTGCAAGGCTAGATTGCAAGATATCTGTGAAATGCATCAGGCTTTTTGCATTTGTGAATTTTTCCATTTTGAACGCAGCACATGAGCTTGTCCATGTACACATGCCACCTGCTTGCATATTCCAGCTTTTTTACCTTTCTTTCCCTTTATCATGTTGCCCTAGACTCGAGAAATCAACGGCGGCAGCTATATTCCCAAAGACAGATTGAATAACCCGCTAAAAAATCAGGTTGCGCTGCAATAAAGCGCATGCGCAATTGCTGGAGGGGTCGCGAAATTCGCAACCTGTCCTGAAATTACTGGAGGGGTCGCGAATTTCGCGACCCCTCCAGTAATTTTGGTACAGCGCATCGACACTCGGCCGGCCGCTGAGTGGCACATTCTTGCTACTCTTTTATGCATTCTTGCTATTACGTAGTACTAGTACTGGTAACTAACTATCCCTAGTGATTATGCAGATTAACCGAGAAACGGACTTTTTAGAAACAGAGGTGAAGTCATTTCAGTTAAAAAGACACAATAATACATGGATCGAACAGTTGCAGAGCTGTACACCTACTATCTAAAATATCCAGTATCAGGAATACTGGCATACATGGGCCGGGGGGTAAGGGGGGTATACCCCTCCCCCTCGGCCGGCCATACCCCTCCCTCGCCCACCCACCCCCTCCCCGGGGGTAGGGGGTTTATCTCCTCCCCTCGCCGGTCAATACCACCCCCTTGGCCGGCCATACCCCTCTCCCCGACCCGAGAAAATTTTCGCTTATTTAAGGCAAAATAGGCGTTTTTGGCAATTTTTCGGGACCCCCCCCCCCCCCCCCGAGGTCTCCAACCCCCCTACCCCCCTCCGGATTTTTCCGGCCCATGTATGAATACTGGATACCAGATAGTCAACAGACCCAAAAGATACCTGATAATCCGGTATATACCGGATAATACTGGATTATGGTTGCATCTCTAGTCCACCCTACCTAGCAAACATTTCAAGTATCAAGTACCATATTCATTTGAATTAATTATATTCGATATTTTGGACTACCCCTATCGATTTTTATTGATTATTTTTTGGCAAAATTCCAAAATTTTAAACGTCACAAAAATCTTCCGGTTAGCGTGATATTTTCAAAAAACTAGGAAATTTTCGGTAATTACGTACGACATCCATTTTTTCCCGGAAAATCGTCATCACTTCTCTCATAGATGCGGGGTCCGGATAATTCTGGCAGAACAGATGCAGCACTGATGATGTCCAAACAAAATTAAGATGTTATTGATGCAACTTTCGGGGGTCAGCCCCCCCCCCCCCGTTTGGCGATTTGAAGACAGTCGTCAAAAATTTGTCTTGATTATTTTGTAAGCTAGCAGAAAGTTGAGTTAAACATTTCATTTAAAATTTTCTTCCTGCGCTTAGCAGGTTTGCGGGCAAAACAAACTAGGTACGGTGAAGTAGGCGTTACGCGTTTAACGTATCAGCAGTCAGAGACGCCCGGCATATTAGTACATTGTTGATACATTAAACGGCGATTTTGTTATGCGATTTGTTAATGCGTAACCGTATGTCAAGAGTGGCATTGCCTGCGTTTGGCAGTCACTTTGGCATCATTTTCAGGTCTTTTTCCGATTATTGTATTTATTTGTGCAGATTGAGCCTATGCCTTTTAGGTAATAGAAAATACTGACACGACAGAGTATGGGTGACACTGGAGGTCTCGGAAAAGCATTTAAGAAACAGACCACTCGAGCCAAGGAAAAGGTGGTTTACTCATTTCTTAACTGTTTTTATTGCTATACTAATTGCGAGTGCACATACAAAATGTAAAACCCATGAACGACATGTAAAGTAGCTATGTCAGGTATTTGGCCCAAGTGATGTTTTTAGTTAGTATAAGACATTCAGGCACTTAACGCCCTTTATGGTGCCGGTCCCATATGGTACCGGTACCTAGGCTAGTGACACCATATGGTACCGTCACATACATAGGGCGGGGACCTGAGGGGGAACTGGGAAAAGTCCGAACTATGAACGTCGGAGCTGGGCACAAACCGAAATTTTGCCTTTGTAGCGCATACATGTAACAGGTCATCTGCCAAAAGGGAGGGGGGTTGGGGGTCTGGCGCCGGTCGGGAGGGTCTGAGCCCAAATTTTGGGAGGGGGTTGGGCCCTAAAACCGCTCAGAAATAAAAAATCTCAATTTTGGGCTAGAAATCGTCAAAAATCGCTAATTCGGGCTGAAATACAGCTAAAAAGTGCTGTTTTACAGGCGGCTCTGGCAATTTTGTGTCTGAAATTGCAAAAAAATCGCAATTTCTTCAAAAAATTACTTGCCAGAAAAATCGTAGGGGTTCGGAAAAATCGTCTCGGGGGCCCATCCCGGCGGATGTAGCCTAATTCTGGTAGGGGCTGACCCGCTGACCCCCGTGTTACATGTATGTTGTAGCGTATTGTGTAATAGAAACAGTTGATTTTGGGGTTTGCCACACTTTTTGCAAAGCAATTTTTTGAATCAATTTATTTACAAATTTTTCCGATTTTGAGACTAATTTCCAATTGCCGCAAAACGGATAAATTTGCTCTGTGTGTGGCTGATTAGCACTTTGAAACCGTTATTTATCCCCCAAATTCCGAACTAGGTCAGTAGTAGGAGTGATTGTTTACTGCTCGTTGCGTGCCAGCTACGTACGCAAACGAAAAGTTTGTTTACTTTCGGGGTTTGGCTGGTTCATCAATCACCCACCCACGTACGTATCGCTCTTCTTTCACTGCCCAGCCACCAGCTTTCATACTTGGATCAGAATGGATAGTTCGCTCCACCTGTGATGACGAAGTGAATTAACTAAGAGAGCGGCCCAACGGCCGTCCCGATCCGGCGAGCCCTGGTTTGACTCCGATTATCGTTCTCCACACATGCTTTCCATTGTGTGACTTACAGGTGCAGCAGCAGATCCATCATTTACCTACTGGCTGTCACCAGCTTTCGGTGGCCTGGGTTGGGATTTGTGCCGATGACCAACTCTTTGCGACAAGAGCTTGTCCCGCCGAGTGGATGAATTTGCATAGGCTGGGCCAGTGCACAGCGCACAGAGGCTTTGCGGCCTAAACCACTACACAGAAGTGAAGAGAAGCTAGCTGACTGTTCATTTCTAAAAAGACGATTATTCTAAAAAAATTTAAGAATTGGATTTTGCTCCATTAGCGACGTATGGGCAAATTTCAAGACGTTTTTTTTTCTATATTATTCTGATATTTTCGTCAAAGTTTCGACAAAGTTTTCTGTAGTAGTCAAAATCCACATTGTGGTTCGAATTCGTTAGGAAAGACAGGCTTCTGGTGATTCTAAATGCTAATCCATTTTTGTTTCAGTTCGGAAGAAGATAGAACTAATAGACTTTTGGCCTGAAGTTTTTTGTTTTATAGTTTATTCAGGTCAATTTTTACTAAGTGTGCTAGCTTTCTGCAGTCGGTTTTGTCTTTTTGAAATGAAAAGTTCCGATTTTGCAGTCGGAACTACTTACGTTAACTAAAAATACCTTGTGAACCCGTCAACCTTCCAAACCTCGAAAATAAACCAATTTTTATGTGAGCTATCATCCCGTGAGTTAGACGTTGTGTCTGAATAAATTGATGAGGGTCGTCATTGTTTACTGGTCAGTCAGTTTCAGCTTCTGGAAAGTTTGGGAAAGGCTGATCGAACCAGAGATGAGACGTTTGACACGCATGCCATCGATTTCGACAAGCAAAATGCACGAGTTTGATTGCTTAGTATAATGTGGCACGCTAAGTAATTTGGCGTTTTCTTCAGAGTTCGGCCGAGAAATTGCAGAAACAACTAAAAAACTATGTGGCATGTGTGCGAGGTGCGGAGCCTTTTCAGCGTCGTTGCCAGTAAAACAGACGTTGCTTGTTGTTGCAGCAATGGCGCAGGCTACCAAAGGCTTTCATGAGGTGTTGCGCGAGGTCTACGAACCGCAGTGGCCCAACGTTCAACACGTGCATGCAATGAGCCAAGTACGCTGAGCCATCTCAAATCATACCTTTCCTCCACTTGCTTTCTGCCGCCGTAAATCATTGTTTGCGTGTTAGGGCAGGCACTCATATGTCCGGGGTCTGTCCCCAACTTAGGCCAAGGCGGGGAAACCCCTTCCGATTTTTCAGGCAAGTAATATTTTCAGCAAATTTTTACAATTTTTTGGAATTTTAGACACTAAAATTGCTAAAACCCCTCTTAAAACAGCTGTATTAAAAGCATTTAGCTGTATTTGAGCCTAAGTTGTGATGTTTTGCTATTTTTAATACCCAACCCCCTTCCCTAGAAATTCGACTTAGACCCCCGGGGCGGCGCCAGACCCCCAACCCCCTCCCCCGTTTCTGTAACAGGTCAGAATCATTTGTAGTATGCAGATCTACGGGCTTGGCATTTGCTGGTAGGAGTGCTTGTTGTGTTACATTGAACATTAGCATGCATGTAACAGGGGGTCCGGGGGTGTGCCCCCATCCGACTTAGGCCAGACCTCCGATCTGGTACCCCCTTAAACTGACCGGTTTTCAGAAGGCCATATCTTGGGACTGGAGCATAAAACGGGGAAATCCTTTGCGTTGGCTACATAACTCATCAAGGGGTATTAGTGAAACAACCTAGAGCGACCTATACCAGATTTTTAATTTTGAGTCTAAATATTGGGACTGGATCGGTTCAGAGTCTGATTCTTAAAAGGAATGCCACGATCGCATTCCTGATATGGTATTGAGAAAAAAGTGGTTTTTAAGCGTACAGTATAACTGATCGAAAATTCCATTTTGCGCAGTCACAATTAGCGCTTCATTATGCCCCTGAAACTACCCCAAAACGCCCAAAAAAATGAGAAATGGCTTTTCATGATAGGTTAGTGTGGATTTTGCGCAAAAATGTACCCCTATAAGCTATATTGCAGTTCTATTGAATCGCTATTTGACGCAACCAATCTGGCCCAGTTGGACCTTTAGGGAGGTCAGCACCTTCCACAAGAGTCGGATGCCGAAACAGATGGCACCATTGAATTACTCGTGTTTGACTAGAAAAAGTGGTTTCTGGAAAACTGTTAGATAAAAAAGGCCGGTTTGCACTACTAAGGGAGGGCACAACAAGTGTTGTCGAGTTTTGCACGAGTACACATACATGGGCCGCGGGGGGTAGGGGTTTATCTCCTCCCCTCGCCGGTCAATACCACCCCCTCGGCCGGCCATACCCCTCTGCCCGTCCCGAGAAAATTTTCGCTTATCTAAGGCAAAATAGGCGTTTTTTTACTTTTTTCGGGACCCCCCCCCCCCCCCCGAGATCTCCAGACCAGACCCCCCTCCGGTTTTTTCCGGCCCATGTATTCCCGGGTCTCGGCACCAAATGAAGGAAGTTTACCGGTTCAAACAAACAAAACAATGATAATGCAGACTAGACGGACGGGTTAAATACACATTTCTTTCATCGAGTAGACCTCCAAAAATCATTCTTAACGTGGTCCAAAGTAATCATACCATACAAGTGGTATGATTCGAGATGGCAAGACTCTGAGGAACAGAAATCTGGTATCGGAGTCAAATTTCGAGCACGTTTAGAGGGGGTCAACTCGTCAAATTTTAGTTTTTGGTCATTTTCATTCTTAACATGCAAATTAGGTCGCGAATGAATAGTTGCATGATGTAGAGCGGATGGTTTGCTACAAGTACATATAAATAAGGGGTCTAGAGGAAAAGTTTTGAGAAAAAATCAAAAACCGTAGCTCGTCAATAATTTTTGAGCAGACTTTAGTTCTCAATTTCAGAATCTAGGATGGTGCGGCACTGTCCAAAAGCATATTGATTGGCTCTGTTTTAGTCGATTGAATTACTCTGGGACGACTTCCATGAAAAGCTGGTTGCTCAAACGCTCAATCCGCTGATGTGTTATTGCAGTCAGTTTGGCGAAATGCGAAACAAGATAGCCAAACGGAATCGTAAGATGATCGATTTCGACAGCGCCCGACATAACTACGACGCCGTCAACAGCAAGCAGGACCAAGCCAAGAAGCAAAAGGTGCTGTAGTGGAGTGTGGCTCGGGTGGCATTTTCGGTTTTCAGGCGCAGGAACAGTTGTCAGTGGCTGAGAGAATGTACAGAGACCTGAACACAGAGCTGTTGGACGAGCTGCCGGCTTTGTATGACAGGTGTGCGGGCTGCTGCGCTGGTGTGTTGGTGGGAGTGAGCAGCGTTTCAGTCGCATTTCCTTCTACGTCAACAGTTTCCAAACGGTCTGCAATCTGGAGCACACCTTCCACTCGGAAACGGCCAAGCTCAGCAGAGATCTGTGCAAAGTGTTGGACGAGCTGGGTCACTCCACAGAGCGCTACCGCATGCCGCGGCCCTCGGTCGACTCGAGCTCTCCCAAGACGTCCAGTCCGCCGCCCCGACCTTCGCCTATCGCTAAAGCCAGCCCGACCAAACAAGACCAGCCAAAACAGTCTTGTAAGTCTTGGTCAGCAAGCAATATAACCGGGTCCGGCTAGAAGCTTGGCGCAGCGGTTTGCAGTAGGTAGTATTAGTATCGACATGTGCAGACATGGACTAGCATTTCGGCTGACGGGGGGTAGAATTTTCAATTCCTGAGGGGGGTAGGAGCTCCTGAGGGGGTGAAATCAAGCTTTTTTAGCTTATTTTTCATTAAAATAAGCTATTCTGAGCTCATTTACACCTAATCCAGGCATATTTTTATCATAATTTTCTATACAAAATTCTTCCAAAAAATTCCTGAGGGGGGTAGCGGCCGGCTGAGGGGGGTAGGTCAGAGCCTGAGGGGGGCCAACCCCCTCAGTCCCCCCCTTTGCCCATGTCTGGGCATGTGGTACCGACCGGTGCCATAATGGTGTCGCCCTTTGGTCATACGTGCCATGTGGTACTGGTATGTGCAGGTTCGGTATCAGTGAGTGGTAGTCTGTTTCAGACGAGGAGAGCGAGGCAGAAGCGTCCAAGGAATTGGCCTTATACCCGGTAACTGGGAGCGGTGTCGTATAGCTTTCTGTGGTGGTGGTCGTCTGCTCTGTGTGCATTCTGTGTTTGTTAGATCTACGGCTACAAGCGCAACGACCGATCCAAAGTGCTCTGCGTGCGTGTCTGGTCATTGGACCGGCAGACTCACCGTCTGCGCAAAATCAACTGTCAGCCGCGTCTCTGGCTCTCAGACACCACCGGCTCTCTGCTCTGTCTCGAAACCCAGTCGATCGTATGTCTGGTGCCGGGTGCTGTGTCACTCAACTGCATAACTCGCTTTCTGTTTGTTTCTGTTGGTCCTCCTGCCTCTCTACTAACCCAACTAACACACTCAGTTCAGCAGATTGTTGACTGGACGCAACGGTGTTGCCTTTTCAGAAAGTACCTCTGGAGAATGGTGACGCTGCTGTTGATGACAGTGCCGCCAAATCTGCCGTCAACCCGTTCGACGATTCAGAAGGCTCCGCATCGGACCGCAGACCTAGCAAGGAGTCAGAAACGGAAGTCGTGGCTCAAGGTACAATAAACTTGCGTCGTAACGCTTATTTCTGGCTTCCGGCAGTCTGCCCTGCCCCTTTTTTATAATTTCAGACACTAAAATTGCTAAAATCGCCTGTAAAACAGCTAGCATATATTTGCGATTTTTAGCCCAAAATTTCTGTTCTGTTTAGAATGGACATATTGCATTAGCACTGCACTGCTAATTAATACGGTCAGGCACTTAACGCCGTTTATGGTACCGGAACCATTATTATATGATGCTCGCTCATACATGGGCCCGGGCTTTGCCCACCCCCCAATTTCGGCTCAACCCCCCAAACGACCCCACCCACCTGAAGCCGACTTTTGTTCCTTCACCACGACCCACCCAAACCGGCAGGCAGGCCCACCCCAAAATTTTCGGATTTTGACTACCCCCAACCGATTTTCCCGGCCAATGTATGATGGTACCGTCGCCAAATATGGTAGCAGCACCATATGGTACCCTCGCGTTCGGGGACTGCGGTGGTACCATATATGGTGCCACTAGCCTAGGTACCGGTACCATGCACCAAATTTGTGTCAGTACCATAAACGGCGTCAAGTGTCTGACTGTAACATCTGAATTCAATGATTTTTTAACATAAATTTTCAACACTGAAAAATAATAGGCCTTCAAAAAGCATTTAAAAGGGGCTTTTTACAAAGAAACCCTGACACACTGAGTCAACTGGTAAAGTGAAGTCGGTTGCAGTTGAGAGCGAACAAGGACAACCGACCGAAAAACTCGATACTAGCGGTGAGCTGAAGAAAGAAGACGAAGCGAAGGAGTCGGTTGTGGCTGCTGCGTGTAATTCCGTTCCGGAACCCAAATCGGCGCCTGAAGAAGAGCAGAAGCCGGTGGATTCGAAGAGCACCGAGTCCAGTTTTTTGTACAAGGTTAGTCAGTGTAGTCTGCCTGACCAAGCACCATGGTCAGTTTGCGTTTAGGTGCGTGCTACGCATCGGTACACCGCCGAAGACACTGATGAGCTGAGTTTCGAAGCAGGAGAACTGATAATGGTTGTGCCTTACGAGGACCCTGAGGATCAGGTACACTGCTACGAAAGGCATCATCTCTTTCTAAAGTTTTATTACAGTCTGGCACTTAACGCCGTTTATGGTAGTGGCACCATAAGGTGCCGGTACCATGGTAATTTGAAAATTTTGAAAATGAAAACATTGAAAGATGCAATTTGTTTGCATAAACGTGCATAGTTTTGCAGGATGAAGGCTGGCTAACGGGAATATTAGAATCGACGGGATACAAGGGCGTTTTCCCCGCTAATTTCACGAAACGGCTATGAGAAGTGTTGCTTTCTTGCTGTGCGTGCATAACGAGTTTTCGTGACTGAAAACTGGCCTTTCGAATCACCCCAGCCTTAGTTATGTGGTACAGCCCAGTACTAAAGTAAAAACTTTCCATTGCTCCGTTCTCTCGGCTTGAGTTTGGCTGGTAAATCTGCTGGGACGAAGTGTGAACGTTTTTTGGGCTACTTGGCCCTTCCCCGACCGCTAACCTATGTCCGCCTAAAATGTAAACAAACCGTATTCGTCAAACGGAAAACGACGCTTGACAGACCGTTAAATGCCATTCTTATTGCGCGTTAACAGATCGCGGTTTAACCGCGTCTTCTAATCGTAAACGCCTTCTTGTTATGCGATTTGTAAAGGTGCGTTAAGGATCTCATTTAACCGTCTGTCAAGAGTAGTTTTCCCTGCGCTGCTTAGACTCCAGCAGGCCCTTACAAACAGACACACTGAATAGTGCAAAGACCCGAACACTTGCCCATTTTTGCTTAGACCACTATGTACATGTACATACGTGTATGTATACAGTGTTGGCTGTGTGTGATGGCTGTTTCATATGAAAGAGTCTGATCTCGATAGGGTTAATGAAAAATCAGATTAACAGCTGGGCTGGGGTGATTTAGAAAGGTTGCCGTGTCATGATGTGGAAAACCGAACGCATAGTCAGGTTGAGATAATTCGGATTGGGTGTTTTTGCGAGGTATTTATCGTACGTAACTGACTGCTGTTATAGGTTTTGCTACTGAATTGCATAGCTCGCGTAGTGCGTGCGGGTTTTCTCCTCAGATGCGGCTCACGTTTGCCTGCTGCTTCCATCCCCATAGTATATTTTCGTTACACGATGCAGGCCCATATTTAGCTTTTTTGTGCGACTGACCAAGAGTAGTTATCTGTCGCCAGTTACTTCTACCAGCCTTACAGTACCAATGCATACGCTTATGTAAACATACGGTGCTATTTATGTTCCTTGTATACTAGTTTCTGCGATGAGTTCAGTGTTTGCAAGTTTCATCGAGTCTTCTAGAGAAACATTTACAGAGCACTCCTCGTTATTTCCTTGTCTGCTGAATAATGATCGGGTTATGTATTTGATTGCACCTGCCTGGTTCGCAATAATCTTGGTCGTTATCTTCAACCGCATATTCTTATGTATTTCTTTACTCAGTCTTCAATGCCTTCCCTACAAATACGAATAAATATAATTTATATACTGTACGTACGTACTGCATCTTTTCGATTCAGTGTCTGTTACTGAGATGTCTGCCGCGTAGGCTCGGTGGTTTATTGCTTAGAACGAAAGCCGCACTGCAGTGCAGCTTCCGGAATACGCAGCTGAGTGGCGCAGCGCTTTCTTTCCTCCTTTTCATAGTTTAACCGCAGTTCAATCAAAGCTGAAATAGTAGCTTACATCAAGTTTAGGTTATAGGTTTCGGCATACGCGATTTTCTTTTGAGAATTGGAAATTAGCGGCTTTTACGTTTTTGATCGTTTGTCCTATACCGATTTGATTTGCTTTGCTAACCTTTCTAGCCATGTAAGGTTTGCATTTTTGTACGTACGTACCACGTACATAGGGCTTCCCGAACACTGACAACCGCCTGAGAGCAAAATAGACGTCTACTGGGTAGTGAAAGGTGTTTGGGTCGGCCGCGGAACACTAAACTCGGTCAATTTCTACGGCGACGGCGTCCTGCTGTCAAGTGTGAAAGTGGCCGGACGGTTGGGAATGGCCGGAGGCGTGCACGTTTTGCGGAGACTGCAGAGCCGCAGGGCTGGCCGAGTGCAATCAGAGCTCGACGAGTGGATGCGGCCAGAAGTAGAGCATTTCGGCCAGGTATAAAAGAGACGGCCGTGCAGAGTGGTCAGTCTGTGGGTAGTCACTGGTGCAAGATGGTCGACCAGAAGAAGCGCGGACAGAGCCTCCGACCGGTGGCCTTTATGGCCATTGTCTTCAGCACCGTCGCCATCACCGGCTGTCTGGTCACTTTCCCGCTCGTCTTCCACTACGTGCAGACACTCGAGGCCTCTGTACAAGTGGAACTCGACTTCTGCAAGGTAGCCAGTGCTCGCTCGTTCGTTGCACAACGTCTGCTTACAGTCGCGATCGCGTGACATGTGGCGCGAGATGCTGGACATTCGCACCGGCAACAAGCAGTCGTCGGAGAAGATCGCCAACGCCATCATGATGCACCGCGAGCCGGAAGTGAGAGCCAAGCGCAATGCCATGGCCGACTTCTGGGCCGCCAAACTGCTGCAAGACCAGGGCATCGACAGCGGACGCACCTTCAGAGACGCCGTCTACAACACCCAGAGTCTGGGCGTGCAAGGCTTCCAGGGATCCTGTCAGTTTTCGAACGCAACACGTAGTACGTACATACTGTAGTTTGGACAAATTTCAGGCTGCACCTGTCACCGAGGCCCGCCTGGACCTCCCGGACCTCCCGGTAGAGATGGAGCCGATGGAGTCGACGGTCAGATCGGTGAATTGGGACCACCCGGACCTGCGGCCCAGCTTACCCCGGACTTGTTGCCTCAGCCACGACCCCAGTGCGAATGCCAGGCCCCCAAAGGCCCACCAGGAAACCCTGGAAACAGTGGTGTCGATGGACCTCCAGGTAACTAGCCTCACGATACTTTAAATTCAAGCAATGACGTTAGGAGACCCCGGACCGCCTGGAGAGGATGGCAAGCCTGGAGACCAAGGACCTCGCGGACCCCCTGGCCCACCTGGAAACCCCGGACAGCCAGGAAACCCCGGACCAAACGGCGAACCAGGTACACTCTACTGTACAGTCAGTGCATTCTGTCATTGGGCTTTGACTGATTTTCAGGTGTTCTCCGACCTCGCGAAGCTCCACCCGGCAGGCCGGGCGAGCCCGGACGTCCTGGATCCCCTGGTCAGCCTGGCCGTCCTGGAGAGGGTGGCAAAGGTAACCGGTGCAGAACTGAATACAGATAGCAGGTGTGCGTCTTGCAGACGGAGACAATGGCTCACCCGGTCAAGCTGGACCTCCGGGTCGACCTGGCAGTCCAGGAAACAACGGCAGTCCCGGCTCCCCTGGAGAACCAGGTACAGCTTTCTCTACAACCTGATTGCTTTGTCTAACTACCGGTTTTCTAGGAGAGCCTGGAGCTCCGGGCAGCTGCGACCATTGCCCACCAGCTCGTTTGGCACCCGGATATTAGGAAAGCAAGAACATCTTTTTCTCATTCGCTCCTACTATTACCAGCAGCTATTATTCTGGTCACTGCCCAAAGTCTTTCCATTCCACCGAATGGTGGCTCGCATCAAACATGCAAACAGTAGTATTTGAGTCACAGCTTATTCTGTCACTGAATGCATCTTTGAACGCGGATTTAACTTTATCTGTCTTTTGGTAGTTCTACTCTGTTACCATCGAAGATCGAATAAAAGTCGTTGCCCTTAACTGCATCTTACACTCGAGAACACGCGAGCAACTTTCGACTTGACTGAACGTCCTAGATTTGGGGGCGAAAGAACCGGTTGCCGCGTTAAGTGGAGCAAAACTGCGCAAAGGTGGCTGCCCGGCAGCTACCAATTCTAGTCTTCGAGCTACCGAAACCAATCAGAGCGCATAGAAACAAGTCCTCTACTGAATGTTTAAAAGAGCGGCGCAGGGTGTCATCTCCAGTGCTTGGCTTGCCCCGTTGTCTGAAATTGGCCCAGTCTGCACAGATGGAGAAGCCCCGACCACAAAGTCTTCGTACGACGGCATTCATTGCCATTGTGCTGAGCACTGTAGCCATTACCGGCTGTCTCATCACCTTTCCCTTGGTGTTCAACTATGTGCAGACTCTGGAAGCCAGTGTCCAACACGATCTGGACTTCTGCAAGGTGCTCCACTCTCTCTCTCTCTGCCTCTTCTCAATGCTAGGTTGTAGGCCAAAGCCCGCGGAATGTGGAAGGAGATGTTGGATATCCAGGTTGGATCGCGCAACCACAACAAGCGCCTGGCCCGTGCCGCCGTTCTCAACGGGGACGTGCTTGACCGAGTCGAACGACAGGCCACTGGATGTAAGCGTCTGTATGTAGTTCAGTTCTTACCAATCGACTTCAGGCTGCACCTGCTTCCGCGGTCCTCCAGGACCTGGCGGCCAACCCGGTCGCGAAGGCGTCGACGGTGTGGACGGACAGATTGGTGACATCGGACAGCCAGGCTCTCCTGCCCAAATGGTAGCCTTGGGCGTCTTATAGTCTCTCTGCTTCCATATTTGTCTTCTTCTTGCAGACCCCTGACCTGTTGGGTCCAGTGCGCGAACAGTGCCCCTGCACTGCCCCGAAAGGCCCACCTGGACAACCCGGCAACAACGGAAACCCTGGATTCCCTGGTATGATTATATTGTAACGTACTGCAGCAGTGCATGTGACCTGGCTTCTAGGCAGCGATGGACAGCCCGGAGACAGCGGTCGGCCAGGAGAACAAGGTGGCGGCGGACCACAAGGACCCCCAGGACCTCCCGGAAACCCTGGAAACCCTGGTGCACCTGGCGCTCCTGGACAACTCCAACCCGGGCCCGCTCCTCCTGCTGGACCTCCCGGAGAACCCGGTACTCCTTCTCTCCCGCTACCTGTCCGCTCCAAGTTTGATTATAGGCCGACCTGGACAACCCGGAAACGGTGGACGCCCTGGATCCCCCGGCAACGACGGTTCCCCAGGCGGCAGCGGCCAACCCGGTGCTCCTGGCCTTCCCGGCCGACCTGGCAGCCCTGGACAACCCGGACAGCCCGGAGATTCCGGAACTCCCGGACTCAAGGGAAGCTGCGACCACTGCCCACCACCCAGGCTGGCCAGCGGATACTAAGTGCTCTACAACCAGTCAAGCACTCATGGTCTTACTCATTGCTACATGCTCTAGGATACATAGTTGCTAGAAACATACAGTGCTCATTCCATGTGTCCACACATGTTTCTCTTTTGTCAGGATAGCACTCTCTCTTCAAAGTAAAACTTTCTCTCGCAGTCTTTTTCCTATGTACTGTACATACATGCAACACAAGCGGATTGTGCACCTACAGTACGTAGCAACTGTCTTCAACCTATGCATTAAACATCCTGAGGTCTTAGAGATTTCGGCTTTTGCTAAAGGCTTACCTTCAATCTCCTACTATAAGAATCCACAGTACTGTAGTTGTGAATCGTCAGTCCTAAATAGCTTCCTGTGCTCCCATCATTTTTTGTTGTGTTGTTACTTGTTCTACTCGTTTGTTACTATGGCTGGACAACTACTGACTAACCCTTGCGCTAAGTTTTCAACTCGTCAGCCGTTCAAACTAGCTATGCCACCGCAGCCTTTCGAAGTCATCACTAAACGGACCTATCGCTTTTTCTGCTATTTGCCCGGCCACAAAATGGTAATTTTTCGCTAGTACCTACCTCGTATGTCTAGCTGACCTCAGCGCCAATTTGCAGCTGGTAATAAAACTGGAAAATGGTTGGGTGGAAATTCGGAAACTAAAATCTTACAAGAAACCAGCAATTATGAGAGGCGAACTTTGTCGAATTATGGTAAACTTTGAAGACTCCAGACGTGTGGTACTTCTTACAAACGGCAGCAAAAGATACGCATTGAAAACACATAAGTCAGTTTGGCAACCGGTCACCTTAGGTACGGTATGCGTGAGCTTCAGGGCCGATTTTAAACGTCTGAGACAAGCATTACTGCATCATCAAGCCTATTCTAGCGAACTAAGAACCCGTCAGCGCATTCAACAGCAGTTGTCACCAAAAAGCACGTCAGACAAAAGCATAGCACCGGCGGAGCAAGACAACGACAGTTCCGATTACACCGTAGATTCAGAAATTCAGGAGTCCGGAGAAAGCAGCGAGATCGACGAGACAGCTACATTCACCTTCAGAAAGTGCTTACCAGCCGACGCGGTGCCTATGCAGCCGCTAGGCATAATGTTTCTTGGAGCGGCGGCAAAGGCAGTGAAGAACCGTCATTTCTCTGTACCTCTCAATCTGTACGAACCAATCAGCAATCTGCAACGAATCAGCGAACAGCTGGAACATTCATTCTTGATCGACCAAGCGCTCGAGCACCATTCGCCCAAAGAGCGCATGCAACTGGTAGCAGCATTCGTGGTCTCCATTTTTGTTGACAGTTTATATCGACAGCGGAAGCCTTTCACGGTCTGTTATTCAAGCATACGTACTGTACTGAGATTAGTGTTAGTTTTCAGCCATATCAAGCAGAAACGTTCGAACTGGACTTTTCGAAAGAACTGGGATGGCGCTTTCACGCCGAACAGATGACAGCTGGCAACCCGCAGACGGTGGCCGCCGAAGCCGAAGGTCAGGGCTGGGTATGGTCGGTGAGCATAACCTTTTACAATCAACTCAAGCTGACACTCGGAGTGGTGCAGGTATCGTTCGACGGCTCGATCCATCTGCAGCTGATCAAGTTTAACGAAGTCTACAGGTGGAACGGAATCAGACTGCTAATCAACCGCGTAACCAAAGTGCCCGACCACTATTGTACTCCAGACGGTCTGCTCACCATCAACTGTAACAACGGTTTCTCCTGCCAGCTCAAGTTTTCGCCTTTGCAACGTGCCTGGCAGGTGGAGGGCTGCGTACTTGACCAACAAAAGGTGAAGCTCTCTCGGTTGGCGGGTCACAGTTCGACGGCTTTTGGGGTGCTGCCGGACTCAAAGAATGCTGAAAAGACGCTCTTGCACATGCCGCCAGTCTCCCACTTCAACATGGCGCAATACGGATTTTGCCAATTTACGATGAGATTGAACGAAATTACAGACGATCACACTATCCCACTGACCGACTCGAGACTACGGCAAGACATTAGATGCCTGGATGAAGGAAATTTTAAAGAAGCCGAACGGCTGAAGGCTGAATCAGGTCCTAAGAAGAAATGCTTTAGACGATGCAAATGGTTTGAAGAGGTCAATGGCAGATTCGAGAGCAACGGCAAGTACTGGGAAAATAAAAACAAATCGGAGTAAACTTATCTTGTATTCCTTGTAACTGGTCCAATAAAAGTCATTTTCTAATACAGGTTACATATAATACACGACTGTATTGTTCTACCTACTGGCATACATCGTGTTAAAGCCCAAGTCAACAAGTTGTCTCATCTGCTTAGCTTTCCACTAGGTATGTACTGAAAGGAAAGTGGAGTCTTTACTAGTTAGTCTTGTACACAACACAACACAACACACACACACACTCAAACGCACACACACACTCAACCACTCGACAACTTGATAATACAAACGCTCTCAGAATCTCGCATTCCTTCATCACTCCCCATCACGGATGCCAACAGGCCGAAAGTTGTTGAGGGGCTTGAACTCTGGTTGAATTTGCATTCTAATTTGCGCAATGTTGCTTGGTAATCCTAATTTGCGCCATGGAAAAAATTGAACTTTTTATATGGTCAATATGGATGCGATTTGAGCACGGAATTGGATTCCTCACGCGTTGGCGATTCTAAAGATGTATTTATATTGATTGTAGGTCGAACGGTTCCAAAGATACGGCCCTTTGAAAGTAGGCCTACTGTGGAAACGGGCGTTGGGGTCGATTCCAGTCCAGTAAGTCCAGTAGTTTTTAGTCCTCCATGCTAGGTGATCTTCCGATCAATATTTAGCACTATTTAGCAGACAGATTTATTCAGCAAATCGAACAAAATTAGCTGGCCCGTTAGATACGTATATTTAGAGATCGCTTGTACGGTCTCTCAACGCACAAAACCGTCTACAACAAAAATTCCGTTTATTTTTGGAATTCCTAACTGATTCTTAAGGTGTGCTGGTGCTGACGTGTTTTTCAGACATTTTGTAGTGGTAAGATTTGTAAGTAGTTCCAGTTTATTTAGCGTCGTACTAGCTGATCGTCTAAAACGCAACGCCGTGACCGTGGTGTCCAAAGACGGCGTTCTTTGGGAACAAAAAGAAATAACACAGCCAATCTGTCAATACGAATAGGTATGGCCAATGGTTTTCAAAAATTCACGCTACAGCAAAAAATTATGCTAACACCGCCGATAACATGACCGGATGCGATAATTAACGCAAAAAGCCGCACTTGATTCCGTGAAAAATTAGAAAAATGCGATCTAAAAGCGTCCATCTGCGAAGAACTTTTGTATGGCGCACTAGGTACCATTTTTAATTACGGGCAACAGATTTGAATAACTCGCGCTAGAAGCAAAATTTACGCTAAAACGGCAATAGCATGACCGGATGCGATTATTTACGCTAAAAACCGCACATAATTTCATGAAGAATTGGAGAAATGCGGGTTCAAAACAGCCGCGTGGATCAAATCGCGTAAATTAGTGTTTATAACTTGGTCGCCGTCCCAGCGGTTGCTGATTTTCTATGGCGCGTGTTACGAAGGTGAAACCAACTTGATTGTTTAAAATCTACTAGAAAGATGTGAATAATCGTCGCCCAGCTAAATTAATGCAAAAAAGTATGATTGCAAGTGTTGGGTACAATAAAAGCCTGAAATGGCAAAAATTTAGGGTTACAGAAACTTCAACATCGTTTGTGGGGTTAACGGCAAAGAGCAGAGAGCAAAATCTTATATCATTCGAAAGTCTGAAGTCTACTGTACACGGAACCGATTGAACATCTTGCGCCGAATTCGTCGTTTTTTTACAAGAACGAGGAACATGAAAAAAATCCACGAAAATGCCCATTTTCAGTAGTTAAGAAAGAATCAAATTTGTGGGGACCATGCCGAAGTGCGGAAAGAAAAAAAGCGGTGCTATATAGGTAACGAGTTGCGCTGATTTTAAAGCCGGTTGAACAAAATTTGAATCAACTCTCCTTTTAGCAGAAAATGGCCATTGAAAAACGACCAATTCAGTTTTCGAGAGGAAAATGCCCTTTAACGGCCGAATTATGATTCAAAATGCATCTTATTCTATAGCTCACACTCTGTTTCATATAAATACATCACATCCCCCTATCAATAACGGAACACAAAAAAGCATTTGCGCTTGAAGTTGCAAAAACGGCTTTGGACCACTTTTTGGCTGTGATTTTGTATTTTCTATTCGGCGCGGCGCGAACGTGCTTTGGCCATCCCTACCTAATACGAAGCGGGAGAAATTCTCACGGAAAGTGATCTGGCTGACACAATTTTGTGTCGGTTGGGCATCAGAGTCACAAACGTATAGCAAGCAGTTCATGCGTTCTTCACCAAGCGCAAGAAGAAAATGGAGGCTCAACAGGTAATTTCGGTGGATGATGAAGAAATTTGTCTTTAAACATTGGAAATTTACTGCTGGCCAAGAGACAGAGTGTACAGACCCGCCCTTTTTGAACTGCCGCCGGACCCTTGACAACTCAGGGCGCGCTGCGAGAACCGGCTCCTACGGCAAGCACGAGACAGGGCGTGGTTTGGCAGCCGATCGCCGAGCCCGTCGCGGTTCTTTCGACCAATCAGGAGAGGGCCGAGAAGAACGAAGGCTAGTGATTGGTCGATATTTTGAGTGATATCTTTCTAGAACATTCTACGTCTGTCTGGCAGGCCCTAAGTCTGTCTGATTTCTTCACTTTGGCTGTTTTTGTTTCTTGTGTGCAGTTGGTTGCATATTAAAGTCAACCTAACAAGCTGCCTCTCTGCGCGACAAGGCACCGGTCGACTCCTGAAGTGAGCTGCCTCTGTCTTCTCAACTGCCTGCAGTGCGGTTTTGCTGCGTTCCGCGTCGATTGCCTTAGTGTGGCTCGGGTGGTTCTCAGGTCGCCTCCTCCGTACGGCTCACCAGTGACACGATCACTGGTCGGTTAAAGGGCCCTCCCGTTCGGCTCCCCGGTAACGTGTTTACTGGGCGGTTAATGAGCGTCGTCACCAGCCATCGTCAACCCGGTTTTCTTTCAACTTTCTTCTTTCTACCTTTCTTTAACGGTGCAACAACGTGTCTTTCCTGCTTTTCTACTGTGTTTTGCTGTCGGCCGGTTATCGTTTTATTGACGTAACCTGCCTTTACTACAAAATCTGCGTAATCACCAAAACAACACCTTTTCTCTCCTCTTCTGCCAACATCATCTGTCCACGACCCCAGATGGAACCAACGAGAGAAGTGTCGGGTTAGGACAGATTTGGAGGCGTGCCACCGAGATTTCTTTAAATCGCTGCTTTTTATTCTAAGGATGGAGTGCGACAACGACAGCTCACCAATGCTGAGGAGGAGAGATGTGGGTCGAGGATTCCCCACGGGAAGAGGAACGAGCGCACAGCCACCTCCAGGACCGGGGCGAGGACACATGCCGCCGCCGGCAACTACTGCTACGTCTCCAGGACCGGGGCGAGGACAAATGCCGCCGCCGGCAGCTACTACATCCAGACCCGGCCAAAGCGCTTCCTGTAGCGCGCCGGGAGAGACGACGTCTCGTCTGCAACACCAGCAACAACTCACTGAGTCGGGACCGGGGCGAGGATCCATGCCGCCACCGGTTGCTCCTGCTACTGCCTCAGGACGAGCCGGCGCTACTCGTAATGCGCCGCCGACGACGTCTCGACAACTACATCAGCCAACCGGTGAGCCAGTAACTACTCAGATCTATTCTAACGCAGACGGAGGGTTGGCTAGTCGAGCTATGCCCGGCTGGCGCTTGGGGTCCACAACTGTGGATGCCGTTCCCCAGTGACAGACCGGCACTACTACTGGCACTGCTCAGCTCCACCGACGGTCGGGGTCCACTGCTGTGGATGACGCTCCCCGCCGAACCTACGCGTCAGATTCCGTGCCACTACGTTCCAGTGAGGAGGAGGGTCTGGCTATTCGAGCCATACCTGACCGACGAGCGGGGCCTACGGCTGCAGATTACGTACCCCGCCAAATCGACGCGTCAGATTTTATGCAGTCCCGTTCCACTACCGAGGAAGGTTTGGCCATTCGGGCCATACCCTACCGACGTTTGGGGTCCACTGTTGTGGATGACGTTCCCCAACGACACGTCGGTACTACCGCAGCTACTACTACTCAGCCTTATCAACGTTCGGGGTCCACCGCCATGGACGACGTTCCCCGACGAGCCATCACCAAAACTTCTGCTCCGCCGTCACAGTCTTCGGGGTCCACTATTGTGGAAGACGTTCCCCGATTAATTGCTACGTCAGAAACTACGCCGCCGCGCTCCACTGCGGTAAGAGGCAGAGCCGCGTCGGTTAAGTCGGACCGGCAAGTAAGCTCTGCTCAGATGAGGAACGATTTGCGCCGGTCGGCTAGCAGAGAGGAGGACGAGCGTCGGCCGGTAAGGCCAACTTATTTGCCGCTCATTCGGAATCCAGTGCCGGTGTGGCCGACAACTGCTCCGCCACAGTGGCCACTACAGATTCAGACGCCTGCCACTGCGCCACCACCGCCACTGCCTCCGTACGGACAGTGGCCGCCTTCAGTTACTACGGTGGACGTGACACAGCCGCCTCCACCGTCGCCCTCATCGCTGGTAACTGTTTCTTACCAGCCTCAGATGTGGACGTTAGAGACGTGGGAGGGCCCGGCGAGTTTCGGCCGCATCAGCGCCGATTTTCCGGTGCCTGTACAACTACCTATCGGAGTCAACGTGCCGGCAGACCCGGCCTTTACCAACTTGGCTGTGTATCCGCTACGTCAGCAGCGAGGACGAGGAGTGAGCGCGCCGCCAGGACGCAGAGCCATAACTGCATCTGGGACTCTGCCTAGACCTCAGGATGGTGCGTGTGGAGTGTCTAGACCTGGTCGAGACCGGCAAGTAGAGGAGGACGTACCACCACTGGTGACAAAACAACCGCTGCCTGAACCGCGCCGCCGCGTGGCGGCCAGTAGCAGTTCAGATGAGGAAGAGAGAGAGCCACCGCCCAGGCCTTTGCGCATTCGTTCGCCGAGGTGCGAGTATCCGCTACCGGGGCAAGTGCTTCGGCAACAATCACGTTCCAAGGCCAGAACCCAGCCGAAATCTGTGCGTTCGCCGCGGCTACAGACCAGTGTCGAGCAACCGTCAGAGGGTGCACATTCGTTGAGACTGCCAGCTGGAAGTGACCCACCTACTAAACAGCGTGAAAAGGGTCCTTCTTCTACCACTACTCACTCCCGCTCGGCAACCAGTAGCCAGAGTGGACGACAGACTGGAAGTAGTGCCGGCAGGGACGTGGCCTGGCAGAATCTACAACAGGACATTGAGGCGGGAGTGATGCAGGAATCGCCACGTACCCGCCAGCAGAATCGTCGACGCACCTCCGGTCCGGCTGCTTCCTATGCTGAGTGTGCGCAGCTGGAGCTAGCAGGACAGGCTGCTCCTGTCACTGAACAACAACGCGTCGAGATGGAAGAGCAGCGAGCCCAGACGGAGGCCAAACAAGTTACTACTCTTGCCTCCAAGGTATCTACGGCCGTGCGTAAGGAGGTGTACCAACTTGTCAGCCAGACAGTAGACCAGCGCACTGAGGCACTGCATAGACGCGCCAAGGATGAGGCCAGACGCATGGAGCAGATACGCCAGCAGGCTGAGAGTGACAGCCGACGTCTGCACGCCTTTTTGGAGGAAACTGTGCAACAACTCAGACAGACACCTCCGCGACCGGTCACGCCAGATGGCTGGGAGCCTGTGTGCTGCAGCGGACCGGACGTGGTGCAACCTGCAGAACCTACGCGTCCACTCTCGCCCCGAGGTGGTGATGAGGAGGAACCGGACCGGTGTTTAAGCGATGAAGTCGACTCGGCATGCCCGTTGGACTGGGACGAGGACACAAGAACGGTTGGACGTGACCACTCTCCTACCAGACCAAGAGGTGAGGAAACAACGGTGAATGTTCTGGACCAGCCTGGCCAACCTGCCGTCCGAAACGCGGGAAGTGCTACAGACGTAAGAAACGGAGCAGGACCGACTGGTGCGGGTGACCAGTCGATTCAGGGACAACTGCTAGCCGAACACCCACGCACTCTCCGGATGTGGGGAGACTTTCTTCCCTCTCACCAAGAAGACCGAGAGATGATGGACGCCTGTTTCCGCTATGGGGTGACTAATCGCAGAGGAGACCCCACGCCACGACCCAGCAGCGTACCTTCGGCCCGCCGTCGACTACAAGCTTGGGACGCGGAGAATCGAGCCTATTGGGCCGACCCGGCTAATCGACAACAGCAGATTCAGGAGTTCAGGACCAGAGTAGAACGCCAGTGGCCACAGCCGGCCGTGTTTGTCGATTACCACTTGGGAGCTGCTCCATACCGACAAATACCGCAATACTGGAGTGAGTGTAGGGAGGACGAGGTCGAGTCTATTGTATCACCGCATGATTCTGTTTCTCAGATCTCGAGTGCTGTGAGACGAGCTTGGAGGGCAGCCACTACGGATACCCAACGCGAAGTGACAGCTGGCTACAGGAGCGAGAGGAACTCCATGAGGCCGGCTACCTCACCGCGGACTCACACTTTGGATCCACCTACTAGAGAGGTGCCAGACAACGAAGCCTCTGGCACAAACGTTCCAGAACAACCACCTCCCCCTGGTGGTTCTACTACGGCTGCTCCTGGCGCTTATCAGACCGCGCCAGATGATGAGAGAAGGTTGCGTGAGTGCGAGCAACAACTGGTCGATCAACAACTGGAGTTGGAACGGTACCGCCGCTACCTGCGTCATATTCACCAGACCGACCCCCGATGGGAGCCTACTCCCTCTCATTCGGTCAGTCCGGAGGGCGAGGAGATTCAGATACTGACGAGAGACGTTCCAGAGCCAGCACCTCCTGCGCCTCAGCCTGCTCGTCCCCGGCCACTCCGACCGGGCGATGTAACAGTGCTACCGCGTCCGCAGAACGGTCAGCTGCCAGCTGATCGTCAAACTGGACCGGACCGCCCTACTGTTCGACCTGTACTGAGAAATCCACTACTCCCACGACGTGTACGTGTGCAGGAAACAGCAGAAGCCAGAGCCCGAGACTACGACCTGAATGAAAGAAGTAGGCGTCTGGAGGGAGCTTTGTTGCGCGCAGAGGAAGCTCTGCGTACCCAGTCGCTACACTATACTACTCAGGAATTGGACTCCCTGCGCGATACCTACTTGCGACAAATTCGGCAGACTGCTGCCGAATCTAGTCAGGACAGCGAGCGAGTAGAGAGGAGAATTGAAGATCTGACCTCCGCCGGGCTCCAACACATGCAGTGGGAGGCAAATCAGCAAGCGTTGAGGGACGGCGAGACTGTATTGAAACAACGGCCAAGACAAGTGGTGTCAGACTATGCAGAAGCGCAGGACGATATCGCGGAACGACAGCGATTGGCGGCTACTCTACTTAGTCGCGCCGAGGACACCCTGCACAACATCGAAGTTAGAGCGGCCGACCAGCGAAGGGAGCCGTACTATCTACGCTCCATGAAACTACCTAAGTACAACTCAGACGTGGAAGACGTGCGTCAATTCCTCAACGACCTGGAAGAGTACTTCGTGTTCGCCAAAGTGGTAGAGGACGAGGCTAAGGTGGCGCTAGCCAAAAGTGCCCTGCCTAAAGCCATGCGAGCAGCCATCGATACCGTGCCTCTGCCTGAGCGACTGGAGTACCGCCAAGTGCGAAAGCTTTTGGTGGACCGTTTCCTTCCCAGGGAACGGGCTCTCAAGGTGAAAACGGAACTCCTCCGTATCTCCCAACGAAACCTGTCCCTTGATGACTACTGCAAGGAGATCGAGCGACGATCGCTGCGGCTGCACTACGCTGAACCAAACGGCAACTTGACCGAGTGGCAGCTGTTAATGTTCTTCCAAGGACTGACACCTGAACTTCGGCAGAAGGCCCGCGAACACAACGTAGAGCAGGGCTGTTTCAACCTTGCCGATGCCAGGAAGGCCATGCAGCGATTCGAGCCGCTGGAATCAGAGAGGGTACCCCGGTACCCCCGAGCAGAACCTCTCAGATGTCTTCCTCCTAGGACTACACCAGCCGCTCGACCACCGTCCAGACCAGTTCGTGCGCCAGGATCTGCAGCAGCACCTCCTCCCGATGACCGCCGGAGACCACCGGAAGGTTACACTAGAGGAGGGGTGAAATCGCTGCCGAAAAACCAAACTTGGACGCGAGAGGCTTGGATGAAGTGGGTGAAGAAGAATCCTCCCGAGAGAGACAAGGCGGTGAGCGACACTGCCTACGAGAGAGCGATGGAACTCTACCGCAGCAGAATAAACATCTTGGAAGGGAGTTTGGACGGAGAAGACCTGGAAGAGTTCGAAATGCTACAACAAGACGCTGAGTCGGAGACGGACCAATCAGAGGCTGCGGTAGGAGTCGTAGAAGTCAACCAGGTGACTCAGGAGCCACAACCGGTTTTCAAGAAACCGGATACCATGCCGCTACGACTGCTGAAGGTTGGAATCGGTTCTATGGAAGTGCCGGTGCTTGTCGACACTGGAGCGGTCACTAATTTGTGTGGCCGTGAGGGACTGCGCATTATCCTGGCAGAGAGGAAGTCCAGAGGGGTGAAAACCAGACTACACCGAGCGCAGGACATTATCTTGAAGGGATTCACTGGAGGCGGCAGAAAGAGCAGACATGTAGTGGACGTGACCCTCAACTACCAAGGACACCAAGCGACAATGCGGTTCGTAGTGGACATGAAGTGTCCATACCCTCTGCTGGTAGGACTGCCGGGTATCAAAGTGTTCCCTCGGCTACTGACAGCGTTGTTGTCAAAGCTGGTAGAGGGACCGCTCCCAGCTACTATGCCAACTGTGGGAGAAAAATCTGAGGAGGAGAACGAACCAGGAAGACCTGAGGAGGAGGATGAGCCAATTCTCCCTTTGTGCGACTCAGACGGACCAGAACCTACTCCAGTGCTGCCAATAACGAACTGCGTTCTCCCCGGAGAGACAGTTCCTGTTCTGGCAGCTTCAACAAGGGAGATACGCCCCAACTGTGTGGAGACCATCACTGGGTACGCTTCTACTGCCGACTTGGACGAGTGCACCTACTTCTTTGTCCCCGCGGACGAGACGGAAATCGATCTGAAGGTGCAGGGACGAACGGAACATTACACTGACCGTTCCATCTTAGTTACGGTCGCTAACCCTACAGACCAGATCATCACGGTGGAACAGCTGAAGGCCAGGGCCGAGGCAACAATCCAGCAAATCACTGCTGGCCTGAAGGAACAACCGAAACTACTTAACAACGACTGGGGTCTGACTGAGGAGGAGTTGGAGGCAATTCAGGCCACCATCACTCGCATTATCACCGACCCCAAGGAAAGAAAACTGACTATGTGTGGCCTGCTGCCGTTCGATGACCTGCCTCCTAACGTTCGGCAAAGTTTACTTTCTTTCCTGTTGGAGAGGAATGAGGCTTTTAGCCTTACCGAGGACGAGATCGGTGACTGTCACGTGGCCTACATGGATATTGACACGGGCGACGAGAGACCAGTGCGTCAGGCACTGCGGCGACTACCTTTCCACATTCGACCGAAAGTGGAAGCCAAGATTGCCGAGTGGTTGGAAGCGGGTATCATTCGGCCATCTAACAGCCCGTGGGCCTCTCCAATAGTACCGGTGATCAAAAAGAACGGCGACCTTCGACTCTGCGTGGACTTCAGAGAGCTGAACAAGGTAACTAAGAAGAATCGGTTTCCACTGCCACGCATCGATGACCTGCTTGACGCGATCGGGCAGGTGAAACCAACTTGTTTTTCTACCCTAGACATCCGGTCTGGGTTCACCAACTTGCACATGCATCCTAACAGTGTGGAGAAGACTGCCTTCATTACTCACAAGGGTCTCTACGAGTTTGAGCGCGTGCCCTTCGGCCTCTGCAACGCTCCTTCTTTCTACCAGGAAGTAGCGCAGCGCATCCTGGGCAACATTGACCCAACTCGAGTTTTCACCTATCTGGACGACGTGCTTATTATCTCGCAGACGTTGGAGGAGCACAAAGATCTGATGGATCGCGTCTTCCGTGCCTTGCATCAGGCCGGTTTTCTGATAAACCTGCCTAAATGCAACTTTGCACGGCCGCACGTCTTGTTCCTGGGTTTCCAGATTGGAAAGAACGGCATGAGCACTGACCCAGCCAAGATTGAGAAGGTGAAGGACTGGCCGAGACCTACCAACTTGAAGACACTGCGCAGTTTCATCGGATTCTGCAGCTACTACCGCCGGTTCATCAAGGGGTTCGCCCAGATCGCTGCGCCACTACATCAGTTGGTCAAAAAGAAGAATGCCTGGTCGTGGGGAGAGCCGCAGGAGACTGCGTTCCTCACGTTGATCAAACACTTGATCAACACTCCTGTTCTGCGCTATCCTGACTTCTCTCAACCATTCATCATCGAGTCAGACGCCTCCGGTATCGCAATTGCCGCCATTCTGGCGCAGGAGGACGAGAAGAAGCGACGACACCCGGTGGCTTACGCTAGCCGCAGTCTGCGGCCGAACGAGCTTAACTACAGTGCCACTGACCGGGAGTGCCTAGCCTTGGTTTATGGAATCCAGCAGTTCCGTGTCTACATTTTCAACCATCAAGTTACCATCATCACGGACCACAACGCACTTCGCTACCTGCAGGAGAAACAGCTAGTGCAACGGCTAGCGCGTTGGGCTCTGCAGATCCAGGAGGTAATGCCTAACATCGTCTACCGGCCAGGTAGAGTCAACCACGGCGCCGACGCCCTCTCTCGCATGCCTCACCAGAAGCTGGAGTCGCGGAACGTGTACGGTATTTCTGACACCGTTTTGACAGAAGGCAAACCGTACGACGAACTGGTTACTCAGCAGGTGCCGTTTGATGACCATTTGGTCATGAATATCAACGCCGACATGCCCATCAGCTACCCTCACTGGGAACACCTGACGATCGAGGGAATGGAGCTGCTGCCTCCGCTCTCGCAGCCTGACGTCATGGCAGTTTGTATGCGGGGCAAAGCCAAACACTACCAAGAGCGAGTGGACAGTCTGAGCTGTCACCCGATGGTTCAGGTTCCAACTCGGCAGGACTTAGAGAAGTTGGCTGCGATTCATCAGAAGCAAGATCCACAGTGGGCCGCCATGATAACCTACAAAACGGACGGCGTCCTACCTACTAGCGAGGAAATGGCTAAGTGGGTTCGGCAGAATCAAGAACACTACGTGGTGACCGGAGAGCTGCTGTGGCACCTACAGCCTACGCCTACAGTTGCTGACAACGCACCAGGCGACCGGACAGTGCAGCGACTGCGTCTCTGCATACCTCTGCCGCTCCGCCCTCGGCTGCTCTATGACCATCATGGGGCGCGAACATCGGGTCATTTCGGGATTAGCAAGACCTACGCCCGAATGAGACGCTTCTACTACTGGCCACAGATGAGACAGGACATCGCCAAACAGGTGCATGGGTGTTTGTTGTGCGCGGCTCGGAGGGGTCAATCGCCAACAGAAAACCCTCCTATGGGGCTCATGCCAATACCTACGGAGCCCTTCCAACGTCTCTACATGGACACTTTGAAGCTCAACCGGACCGCCACTGGCTACACCTACGTTCTGGTAGTCATGGACGCCTACACCAAGTTTGTGGTAGCCCAACCGTTGCGAGACCGGCGAGGACACAGCGTGGCCAAAGCGCTGTTAGACTACGTGTTCATGGTTTTTGGACCACCCAGGGAGGTGATTTCTGACAACGGCACCGAGTTTAAGAACCGTTCGGTGCAGAGATTGATGGAGATGCACACGGTCCGACACCGTTGGGCGTTGCCTTATTCTCCTCGGACCGGCGGACTGGTGGAGAAGATGAATTCTACTCTTGCTAACATGTTGTCTCGGCTAGTAAACAAAGAAGCGGACGATTGGGACCTGAATCTGTCTACAGTCGTCTACGCCTACAACGCGACTCCACAAACGGCCACGCAACTTCCCCCGGCCGAGATGGTTTTTCTTCGGCGGCTACACCTGCCGAGCGTAGTGCCTGAGGCACACTTGACCGGTGACGCGCTAGTAGAGGGTCCATCTGACGAGGATCGCCGACAACAGTGGCAACGGGACCGCCGTTTGCTTGAGGACAACCTGCGACAGGCCCAAATCGCCAACCAAGAGCGATTTGATCAGAAGTGGAACACTCGCGAGACCAGAGTGAAACCCGGTGACAAGGTGATGCGTTATGACCCCAGCGTGCGAACCATGAAGTTGGCGATGCAGTATACTGGCCCCTATTCTGTGGTCGATCCGATCCGATGTGCGGGGGGGGCTTTTACAGCCCTACGCTCAGACCTTGCGATCCATTGCGCAACCCCCGTGTTTCGTCATCTCGGACGTTTCCCTTCTATCACTGCCAAGCCACTCTAGCCATGCTGTTGGGCGCCAGGTTACTAAGAGAGCGCCTGGCGCATTGACGTCATAGTGCTGACAGCGTCCACTGCCCGGCCGAAGAGGACTAAACCGGTCCCTGTGTCGTCTCAGCCAGCACTTGACGTCATTGCTCTTTCTCCAAGTTGGCATGCTGTAGGAGCGGCTTCGGTGCTATGGCAGATCCAGTTGGTTCCCATTTTACCTACTCGCTGTAACCAGCTTTCGGTGGCCTGGGTGGAGCGTTGTGCTGACGACCAACTCTTTGCAGCAAGAAACTTGCCACGCCGAGAGGATGAACCACTACAACCACTAGGGATGCAGCGGCCGCCGTGACTCAGAGGCAGTGAGCTACCCACTGAGCCACTGACGCGATTCTGTGGTCGAGGTACAAGGGTACCAGGCCATCATTGTGCCAGTGGGTGGCCGAGACCGAACGCCTCGTCGTGTGCACGTACAACACCTGTCTCGTTGCTACCCAGAATTGGAAGGACCCAGCTTCTTGCACCAGCGAGAAGTTGAGCGGCTGCAGGCCACCGCCCCTCCTCTTCCTACGTTGCCGGAAGAACAAGGAGAAGAAGAGGACGAGGGAATCGCAGAGTTGGAGAGAGCGCTAGCTGAGACTACTGTGGGGGACGCCGGCCGGGACCCGGAACCACCGGACCACGGCATCGAGACGGCGGCTGAGCACTGAGTGTCACTACCTGCGTTGTACATAGTGTATGTATTCGCTTTTTCTTTCTTTTCTCTCTCTATGATATCACCCAACCACTTGACCGGCTCTCGGGAATACCTACCCTCCATTACTACCTCTCCTGTGCGGTACCCGGTGATGTAAGCTGTGGAATGAAGTGGAGAACAGCCCGGTGTCTAGCTGACGACCCCGGTAATGACCGGAGTCGGGACAAGGAGGAGCTGCCGGTGTTCGTACAACATCTGTCGAACATGGCCCTACTATCGACGTTGCGGTTGGCAAAGTGAGTTAGTGTGCCGGTGTCCTGCCAATCTGTCAACTGATGAACAGCACTGAGATAAGAACTACCTCAGTAACCTGCGGACTGCACCTCCTCTACACTCCGGCAGTCAATAGCGTTGACTGTCTACCACCTCGTTTTCGTGCGAACATCAACGCGTGGAGGAACTACCAGCTACTTGACGCTGCCAGGGACCTCGCGGCTGACGTGATAAGTTCTCACTTCGGCACCCTGTCAACGTGCCGACTGATGAGGAGTGCCGAGATGGGGGTCATCTCGGTAACCTACCTCGTCTACACTGCGTCCGCCGGTACCTCAGCATTCGGACTGCCAGCGTCCGCCTATCAACTACTCAACTCTACTGCTGACGCCGCGACCGACGTGATGAGCCAGAGTCCCTGCAACCTGTCCGTCTACCAGCCGGCAGGTGGCCTGCACCACCTCTAGGCAGCAACAACAACAGTAGCTGTAGGAAAAGAGACGGTCATTGGACTGAGAACCTATGTTGGTGCCAATCGGGCCGAAGGGGTCACTACGATCCTCCGGCCATCACTCGAACACTGTTCGCAGACCCTGTGCTACGATGCCGTGACCTGGCACTAGCTACTCCAGCTGTGTGTTAGTCACGGGGTGCCGGCGGACCAACGACTAAGTTCGGATGGCTGACGTGTGTTGATTGTACAACGTGAGAAGGAAAACCCTGTGAAGGTATGGAACTGCCTCTGTCACCTGCCCAGTACTAACTGCCATCTGTGGGAACGCTGACGAGAGAGGCCGAGATGTGTCAACCAACTGGAAACACTACTACCACCATCTACCCACCAACAAGGAGTGCGAAGAAGCTAGCGGATTGACGGTGCGGCAACGACGGTACGGCAACCTACCTGTCTCTTTGCTAATTCAAGGCCGAGTTGAACGTGGACTGACCTACCATCGGAATCGGCGGAGGAGAGTGCTACGGCGCCGGGGACGTCACCGACTAAGAAGGGGGCAATGTACAGACCCGCCCTTTTTGAACTGCCGCCGGACCCTTGACAACTCAGGGCACGCTGCGAGAACCGGCTCCTACGGCAAGCACGAGACAGGGCGTGGTTTGGCAGCCGATCGCCGAGCCCGTCGCGGTTCTTTCGACCAATCAGGAGAGGGCCGAGAAGAACGAAGGCTAGTGATTGGTCGATATTTTGAGTGATATCTTTCTAGAACATTCTACGTCTGTCTGGCAGGCCCTAAGTCTGTCTGATTTCTTCACTTTGGCTGTTTTTGTTTCTTGTGTGCAGTTGGTTGCATATTAAAGTCAACCTAACAAGCTGCCTCTCTGCGCGACAAGGCACCGGTCGACTCCTGAAGTGAGCTGCCTCTGTCTTCTCAACTGCCTGCAGTGCGGTTTTGCTGCGTTCCGCGTCGATTGCCTTAGTGTGGCTCGGGTGGTTCTCAGGTCGCCTCCTCCGTGCGGCTCACCAGCGACACGATCACTGGTCGGTTAAAGGGCCCTCCCGTTCGGCTCCCTGGTAACGTGTTTACTGGGCGGTTAATGAGCGTCGTCACCAGCCACCGTCAACCCGGTTTTCTTTCAACTTTCTTCTTTCTACCTTTCTTTAACGGTGCAACAACGTGTCTTTCCTGCTTTTCTACTGTGTTTTGCTGTCGGCCGGTTATCGTTTTATTGACGTAACCTGCCTTTACTACAAAATCTGCGTAATCACCAAAACAACACCTTTTCTCTCCTCTTCTGCCAACATCATCTGTCCACGACCCCAGATGGAACCAACGAGAGAAGTGTCGGGTTGGGACAAGAGCCTTCAGATTCCTTCATCACAACGTTGCTTGCTTCTCTTATTGCACGGATTTTGCGGGGCCTTTTACTTTTTTCGGTTTCACGAATGCGTACAGAGTGTTCTATGAAGAGAAGTAACAGAAATTTTAGGGTTCACTCTAGAAAGGTCAACCCTGATTCAGCAGTGCGTATAACAAAGAAACCGTTTTTATGGCTGGGTTTACTGCTGGAATTCTTGGTATGTAAATCAAACTCACACGAGTAAGGCACCACCGTTGCTTGTTGTTGTACGAGTCCGCTTCTGTGTTTCGCACAGATGTCTGTTATGTTATAGATGCCATCCGATATTAACTCGGCTCAACTCTGCTCGAGGAGTGGTTTGGTTGGAACCGCCTTCGTCCCAGGCTGATCAAACAGTGTTAACTGACCTCCAGCCATATGGGTCTTTGCTTAGTAATAAAACCTTTTTGCGGATAGAGTTGTTCACGACCCGTGGCCCCGGCGGATACAAGCAAACAGCAAGAGTTACCGCTGTGAAACCAACAAAGAACGCGTTGCACATTAAAACTGCTTGTGCTCTAAGAGGTTCATCCGAATTTTCGGTTTTCGATGTCAGGTCATGCGTATGTGCATATACAAGACGCAGTTTCACTTCATAGCATTGCAGAAGCAAAAAAATCTGAAATTGCATTTAGACCACTTTGGTACAGACCGCCTAAACAATGGGCCACTTTGATCGGGAGATACCAACGACGAGGTGCGTCGTTGGTATCTCCCGATCAAAGAGGTCCATTGTTAGGCGGTCAGTACCAAAGTGGTCCAAATGCAATTTCAGACTGTTTCAGCTTCTGCAATGTATGAAGTGAAACAGGGTTTTCTTTAAGCACATGACCTGACGTAGAAAACAGAAGATTCGGATTAACTTATAAGAGCACAACCAGTTTTAATGTGCAAACGCGTTCTTTGTTGGTTTCAGGTTTTTGTCGTTAACCCTTGCTGCTTGCTTGTATCTTTGTATCCGCCAGGCCACTTCGGTACCGTACGCCTTTGCCATGGTCTATTTGGACCACTTTCGGTGGGGATATACCAACTGCGCACCGCACCTTGCCTGTATATCTTATAATACTACCTGTAGTATAATTGACCTTCGAAAAGTATCGATAAATCGGCTGTAGTATGTACAGGGTGTGCCAAAAAAAAACAACCCAGCAGATTTTTCGCTGTAGCAACCGCAAATCTCAACCGATTTGAATGAATCCTTTTTTAAATGAAAGACAAATAAATTCTTGAAAGATTGATGTAACGTTTATTAATGTACTCTGCTTAGTTCCTGAGTTATTCACTCTCAAAATCAAAACTGTGATTTTCGCTGTGAACAAGAGGTAATTTTTCTTTTTCCGCTGCACTTCGTAATAAAACGGATTCCTGCTACTGCTTAGGGCTATTGGAGGCTTTACTGGTGACACAGAAACTCGGTTCACTTCAACAGTAAAGTGTCATTAGCCCCCAGCAGTATGAATCTGCTTTATTATGAAGTGCAACGGAATCGCTCTTGTTCTTTGCCAAAATCTGTTTCGAGTTTGAGGGCAAATATCTCAAGAACTAAGCAGTGAATCTCAATAAAAATTGCACCAATCTTTGAAGAATTTATCAATCTTTCATTCAAAAAAGGATTATTCAAATCGATTAAGATTCATGGTTGCAAAAGTAAAAAATCTGCTGGGTTGTGTTTATTACTCTTGTTCACTGCCAAAATCTCTGTTTTGACTTTGAGGGCAAATATCTCAGGAACTAAGCGGTCTATCTCTATAAGCGATTCATCGGTCTTTCAAGAATTTATTTATCTTTTATTTAAAAAAAGATTCATTCCAATCGGTTGCGATTTGCGGTTGCTACAGCAAAAAATCTGCTGGGTTGTTTTTTTTTTGGCACACCCTGTAGTATAATTTTATATTTTGTAGTATAAAATCAAGATGTAGTATACTTCAACATTTCCATTTCAGATGTCATCTTTTCCCAATTTTTGAGAAAATTTCTTCCTTCTGCGAATCAAGCGTTTCCCTTTTTTTGTCAATGTACATGTCACTGGCACCATAGCCGCTGTGTGGCACGACTAATTAATAGTCACATAGATTCTAACCCTTACTGCGGTTTTTAACTAGGCTTCCTTGTACCTGAAAAGTCACCGTTCTTAAGGAAAGTTGCGTTAGCGTACAGTTGACAGTAATTCAATGCTTCTTAGGGTGGTGAACTATTGCATGCAGTCGGAATGGATGTCACTGAAGAGACGACTGAAATTGCGTTGAGTGACCTTGACAGGTTAGCTTCATACTCGCTTTTATGATTATTAGGATAATAGTTAAGTTAGTCGTCTGTCCAAAAAAGGAGCGACCTGGCGGTTTTTTGGGAATAACTTTTTATAGAGGCGTCGGAGAGACTTGGGCCTCAGGAAGAAAGTTGTAGACAAGATAGAGCTCCGGCTTGGGGTAAATCGTAATCTGCGCTACGTTTACTCTGAACACTAATTTGCGCAACGTAAAAATGAAGTTTTTACCCAATCGCGATGAAATTGAGGTAACTGTAGAATTCGATTCTTGAGTCTTCGGGTAGTCCGGAAGCCGGTTAAAGTGCCGAAAGTTAACGAAATGTCGAACTAAAAAGTCGATATGTCGAAAGTGAGAATTGGGCTAAACGAGTGCTCAATACATTTGATTGCGTCTTTCCTTTCAGACAAATAGAGAAACTGCGTCGTTGTGAACTGATCACAGAGCAGGAAGTGAAAACATTGTGTGCAAAGGCCAGAGAAATTTTAGTTCAGGAAGGAAACGTTCAAATTGTTGATGCCCCTGTCACAGTAAGTCGTTTATTTGCCTTCCGTTCCTTTGCGCTTAACGCTTTGGTTTTGATTACTGGTCACATACATGTAACAGGTCATCCTCCGATGGGGGAGGGGGGTTGGGGGCGGTCTGGCGCCGACCGGGGGGTCTGAGCCAAAATTTTGGGAGGGGGTAGGGCACTAAAAAACGCTCAAAAATCGAAAAAGTTGCAATTTTTGGGCTAAAAATCGCTAATTTGGGCTGAAATACAGCTAAAAAGTGCTGTTTTGCAGACGATTTTGGCAATTTTTGTGTCTGAAATTCTAAAAAAATTGCAAAATTTTGCTCAAAAATTTACTTGCCAGAAAAATCGGAGGGGGGGGATCGGCGAAATCGTCTGGGGGGGGTCTGGTCTAAGTCGGGTGGGTGGGGGGCAGACCCCCCTGTTGCATGTATGACTGGGAATATTATATATAATGACCGAACGTACATCTGCAATGCCCCCAGCTCAGTGGGGGACATTCAGGTCTCCATGCGTACTCGAATTTGATGTGGTATCCTATCTGCTTGTTTTGAATCGATTATGTTACGGTATGGTACTAAAATAGATTTTTGAGTTTGTAGGTAGAGAATTTTTGAATTATGCTGTAGTACTAAACTCAGTTTATGCGAGCGTAATTGTTAATAATTTTTCACTGTACTGCGTGAGAAATCGATGCTTTATTTAGATATGTGGCGACATACACGGGCAATTTTACGATCTGAAGGAGCTGTTCAAAGTTGGCGGTCACGTCCCTGACACTAATTATTTGTTTCTTGGCGATTTTGTTGACCGAGGCTTTTACAGTGTCGAGACGTTCCTTCTACTTCTGGCCCTCAAGGTATGCAGCGCCTTGTTAATGGTAAGGTCTGAGGGCTTGTCCCGGTCGCTGGCTGACCAATATAGACGTCCCTCCTCGATCGCCACCTTTTATGAATATCGGTGATTTCATCACAGGGATTTGGATTTAGCTACTTTTTTCGAAAATCGGCCTACCTCTCAATTTGTATAGAATGTGTATGGTGGTTGAGTTTTTCAGGTACGGTATCCCGACAGGATAATGCTGATCCGTGGGAATCACGAGTCACGACAAATAACTCAGGTTGGATTTAGTGTCTGAACGTTCGGCGGAAGTGCTTCTCATGCGGTTTTGTCGTGGCATTAAGAGCCAGTTTAAGTTATCGGTCGAAACTTTTTGCACCCTTTTTACCGGCAGCCAAGGCTGCCGGTATAAGATTAGCTTTTCGTTAAGCGTGTAGGATGCAATTGCATCTTAAGAGTCAGTCTCTGGACCAATCGAGTTTTAGTATTCAGACCCAAAATTGAAACTTTGGCCTAGAGAGCTGTAAGTTGGTACACTAATACATATCGATAGGTTATGTAACCACCGCAAAGGATTTCCCGATTCGACGCTCCACGCTCGAGATACAGCCGTCTGAAAATCGGCTTGCTTAACTATGGGACAAAAATTTCGAACTTGAATTTCTTTCCTGCTAAAACCAGTTGGGACCTAGAATTTGGAAATTTTACGTAACTTTTAGAGTACTTTAAGAATTTTTGGTCGGTTTTCGATTTTGACGAAAAAAATTTTTTTCGACCCCCTTCCCGCCCCCCTAGCTCGTCTGGAACCCCCCCTATATGGGTTTTTTTTATTTCAGATTATTCTAGCGCCATTTGTTGGCTACAGATCGGTGCCAAGCACGATAGCCCACGGCCCGGGGTTTTGGAGTAAATTGACTTCAAATGGCTGAAAATCGCATTTTTTTCCAGTTTTACTGTGGAACAAAATTTCGAACTTGAATTTCTTTCCTTCTAATAACAGTTGGGACCTAGAATTTGGGGGTTTTACGTAACTTTTAGAGTACTTTAAGAATTTTGGGTCGGTTTTCGATTTTGAGGAAAAAAATTTTTTTCGACCCCCTTCCCGCCCCCCTAGCTCGTCTGGAACCCCCCATATGTGGGTTTTTTTATTTCAGATTATTGTAGCGCCATTTGTTATCTACAGATTGGTGCCAAGCACGATAGCCCGCGACCCGGGGTTTTGGAGTAAATTGACTTCAAATGGCTGAAAATCAGATTTTTTCCAGTTTTACTATGGGACAAAATTTGCGATTTTCAGCCATTTGAAGTCAATTTACTCCAAAACCCCGGGCCGTGGGCTATCGGGCTTGGCACCAATCTGTAGCTAACAAATGGCGCTACAATAATCTGAAAGCAAATTACCCACATAGGGGGGGCTCCAGACGAGCTAGGGGGCGGGAAGGGGGTAGGGAAAATAAAAATTCGTCATAATCGAAACCCGACCAAAAATTCTTATAGTACTCTAAAAGTTACGTAAAATCCCCAAATTCTAGGTCCCAACTGTTTTTAGCAGGAAAGAAATTCAAGTTCGAAATTTTGACCAATAGTAAAACTGGAAAAAAAATGCGATTTTCAGCCATTTGGAGTCAATTTACTCCAAAACCCCGGGCAGAGGGCTATCATGCTTATATGGCACCAATCATTAGCTAACAAATGGCGCTACAGTAATCTGGAATAAAAAAACCACATACGGGGGGTTCCAGACGAGCTAGGGGGGCGGGAAGGGGGTCGAAAAAAATTTTTTTCGTCAAAATCGAAAACCGACCAAAAATTCTTAAAGTACTCCTAAAATTACGTAAAACAACCCAAATTCTAGGTCCCAACTGTTTTTAGCAGGAAAGAAATTCAAGTTCGAAATTTTTTCCCATAGGAAAACTGGAAAAAAAATGCGATTTCAGCCATTTGAAGTCAATTTACTCCAAAACCCCGGGTCGCGGGCTATCGTGCTTTGCACCGATCTGTAGCCAACAAATGGCGCTACAATAATCTGAAATAAAAAAACCCATATAGGGGGGGTTCCAGACGAGCTAGGGGGGCGGGAAGGGGGTCGAAAAAAAATTTTTTCGTCAAAATCGAAAACCGACCAAAAATTCTTAAAGTACTCTAAAAGTTACGTAAAATCCCCAAATTCTAGGTCCCAACTGTTTTTAGCAGGAAAGAAATTCAAGTTCGAAATTTTTGCCCCATAGTTAAGCGAGCCGATTTTCAGACGGCTGTATCTCGAGCGTGGAGCGTCGAATCGGGAAATCCTTTGCGGTGGTTACATAACCCATCGATATATATTAGTGTACCAACTTACAGCTCTCTAGGCCAAAGTTTCAATTTTGGGTCTGAATAAGGCAAAGGGCCAAAACTCGATCAGTTCAGAGACTGACTCTTAAAGCGTGTGCTCTCGGTGCCGTTCGGCTCGCTCGTTGTAAAGCTGCTAGCCTTTAGACACTCCAGCAGGAAGGAGAGTTTACTCGAACGGTTCGTTCTCAGTCATTTCTCTATGGATTTGACTCAGATTTTCAGGATATATTAACAAGATAACTGGGTACCTATTGCGAAAGTTTGGCTCGAAAATTCCAAGTCGTGCTGGTTCTGTGGCCCGAAAACTGACAACAGTTTACTGTGAATTGCAACTGAAAGCTGCTTTTTGAAAGAAGCAAAACAGAAAACTGCTTTTTAAAGGAATATTTGAAGAGTTTACAGTCATTTATTTTGTGCATTTCAAGCTTTCTATTGATATCCTACTGCAGTTCAACACAGGAAAGGACAGTTTCCCCATCACTCATAATTTATTTTCAATGCCTTTGGATTCCTATATTGTACCTGCACAATTTTGGTGCAAAACTTACAACTCCTGCTAGTGCTGTGTGCCGAAAACTAGAAGCTAGGGCGGTCCACCTAACTGTGATCTTTTAGTAATACCAAGAGTAAAGCCTCGAATGAAATTTGTAAAGGCGATCGATCTCCATTTGGCATAACATGGATACAGTACTACTGACTGGGCACCCGTTGACCCGTGTATCTGAAGGACACTAAAATTGCTAAATTTCAAAAACATGCCTAATGACTTTCCTTTCTGTGGAAATTCCTCAATTTCAGTGCCCTTTGCTACGTAAGCTTCACCAAGAATTGCTTTGCCTAAAGAGTGCCAGAATTCTTCGGAAGCGAAAGCTGCTTTTTGAAAGATTTGTCTAAAGAGTGCCAGAATTCTTTCGGAAGCGAAAGCTGCTTTTTTAAAGATTTGCCTAAAGAGTGCCAGAATTCTTTGGAAGCGAAAGCTGCTTTTTGAAAGACTTGTCTAAAGAGTGCCAGAATTCTTTCGGAAGCGAAAGCTGCTTTTTTAAAGATTTGCCTAAAGAGTGCCAGAATTCTTTGGAGAAGCGAAAGCTGTTTTTTGAAAGATTTGTCTAAAGAGTGCCAGAATTCTTCGGAAGCGAAAGCTGCTTTTTGAAAGATTTGCCTAAAGAGTTCCAGAATTCTTTTGAAGCGAAAGCTGCTTTTTGAAAGATTTGCCTAAAGATTGCCAGTATTCTTTGGAAGCGAAAGCTGCTTTTTGAAAGATTTGCCTAAAGAGTGCCAGAATTCTTTGGATTGGAAGGAAAAATCATCTGAAAGAATTATCTGAAGAGCTTACTGTCAGCAAGACCTGTTTGAAAGTGAAAACTGCATCTGAAAGAATTGCACACCCAGTTTCTTCAAATAAAAGTTTACTGACGTTTTCTCTGTTGCCGGTCTAATTTTGTAAAAAAATTCTAAAAAAATCTGTCTCTGCCTCTAAAACTGAGAGGATCTTCAAAATGATCAAACTATCTAAAGTTTTATACACTCATTTTGAAGAACCGTCTTGTTGCTAGAAATGTTAGCTTTGGTCTCCGATTTTGCCAAAATTTTGCATGCAAGCACACATTGAAGCGTAACCTGTACTTTTCAGCTTCATAGATTCCGCGTTTCCGGAATTAGAGAAGTCAATAATTTTCGGTGTTTGAACATGACTCACTCAGTTTGTTCAGGGAATTATAAAAATCAATATTTTTCTTGGTTTCCGAAAATAACTTGCTCATGTTCTGTTATGTCTGGAATTAGACGAATTTATAATTTTCGTTTTTTTGAAAATGACTCGCTCAGTTTTGGTCGATGTTTGTTGAGAAGGTCATATATTTTTTAATCGTCGCAATGCGCTTGGATTCAGATTAAGTAACAGGATCTTTCAACTTGAGAAACAAATGTTGCAACTTACGGATTTCACAGAGAGGCTATTCCAAAAAAATGGTTTACCCGAGGTTCGACCTAAACTGATCGAAGTCGTCGAGCATTTCAGAAATTTACTATTAACTTAAACTGGCTCTTAAATTTGCGTATGCTTAGGCGGAAACTGCATAGGTAGGGAAGAGGCTCTTGCACCACCTGCCGTTGGCCATTGGTAGATTACACTATGCCAGGTGTCACGGTGACCCCTGCATCTGTGATTGAGTGAGTGAGAGCTGTTTGTTGGTTGGAAACCGGTGGAAGCGACTGAGACAGGCCGATGATGGCAGTAGTTGCAGGTTTACGGGTTCTACGACGAGTGCATAAGGAAGTACGGCTCAGCGGTGGTATGGCGCTGTTGCACAGAAGTATTCGACTACCTGAGTTTGGCAGCTGTTATTGATGACAAGGTACACAATCTGAGAGTCTAACCATTAGCCAGACTTATTTAGGTGTTTTGTGTGCACGGCGGACTGTCTCCCAGCATTCAAACAATCGACCAAATACGCACCCTCGACCGTAAGCAGGAGGTGCCGCACGATGGTCCTATGTGCGATCTGCTCTGGTCAGATCCGGAAGGCAAGTTTGTCTGAGCGCCGGACGCTCACTGATTTTGTGTCTGCAGACACGCAAGGCTGGGGAGTGTCTCCAAGAGGTGCTGGCTATCTGTTCGGTAGCGACGTGGTCTCTCAGTTCTGTCAGTCCAACAATGTCGAGTTAATATGCAGGGCTCACCAGCTCGTAATGGAGGGATACAAGTGGCATTTTAACGAAACAGTGCTCACCGTCTGGTCGGCGCCTAACTACTGCTATCGGTTTGTTGTTCTCTCCTTCTTACAGGGGTGCGCATGCTATCTTTACAGGTGTGGCAATGTGGCTGCAATTCTGGAGCTGGACGAACAGCTGCAAAAGGAATTTACCATTTTTGAAGCAGCCCCTCAGGTTAGCAGTGGTTGCGGTTTAGGAGTGCGTAGTAGGCAGAAGCAGCGTTACAGGAAGCCAGAGGTGTGCCGTCAAAAAAGCCTCAGCCCGACTACTTTCTTTGACCTTTGGTTTGTTTGTATGGTTGCTAAATGGAATGCAGAGTAGCCATCGATGGTTTTATCAGCGATCAGCAGTAACAACACGTTAGCAACTGTTTGCCATCTCATTCAATTCTGTAGTGTTATTATATTAGTGTGTTGTTTGTGTGCCAGACATCCAGATCTGTTTGTTACCTGCAACCATTGTAAGTTCTGTTTGCATAAATGTCCACTTGTTTACAGTGCTTCCGTTGCTTCCATTGACTCGTTTTATCGGAACCGCTGTTTACCGTTTCATCTATTCTATCTATCGGTACGTGATGTTCCCTTGGCCATTATGCGTATGGCGGTTGTGAATTGCTAAAGAAGAAATCCTTTTGCTCGTACTGTTTACGCCTTTAGTAACACTGAGTTAAGAATTTGACACCTGTTCTGCTACAATTGTATGTAAGAGCAAAAACTATAATCGATCCTTACTGCTGTAGCCAAACCGAATTCTTTTTGAAGCTTTCATGCTCTAAAATAGGTACCGACTAAGCTGCAAAATTTTTACAGAATTTTACCAAGCTCGACCACTGAGTGTTATGTGAAAGCTATTGCAGTGTCACAATAGAAGATATTGTAGCGTAGCAAGTTCTGGTCTACCAAGTCCTGCTATATCATCTAGTCCTACTGTCACTATGTCGTATTCGCCTGCGTCCGTTATTAGAAGCGCCGACACCAAGAGAGAGGTTTGCCTCTATCGTTTCTTTGTAAAATGATTGTGTGCAATGCATTCATTCTTTGGTGTCTGAATATCGTTTCTAATTGTCGCCCTTGAATGCATTGCCATGCCTGAATGCATGAATCTCTGAGCCATGCATGGGCCGAGGGGTTTGCCCACCCCAACTTGGGCTTGACTCCCAAAACCACCTCACCCACCCACCTGAAGCCGACTTTTGTTCCTGGAAACACCCACAAAAGTCGCCGCGACCTCCAAACCGGTAGGTCAACCACCAAATTTTCAGATTTTGACTACCACGACCCATTCTTCCGGCCCATGCATGCTCTGAGCCGATCGAGTCCAATCGTAATCCAGACCCCAAAATGAAACTTTGGCGTGGAGGGTTCAAAGTTGGAGGACTAATACCATACATGTAACAGGTCATCCGCCGATGGGGGGAGGGGGGGTTGGGGGGGGTCTGGCGCCGGCCGGGGGGGGGGGGTCTGAGCCAAAATTTTGGGGGAGGGGGGTGGGCACTAAAAAACGCTCAAAAATCGAAAAAAATCGCAATTTTTTGGCTAAAAATTGCCAAAAATCGCTAATTTGGGCTGAAATGCAGCTAAAAAGTGCTGTTTTGCAGGCGATTTTGGCAATTTTTGTGTATGAAATTGTAAAAAATTGCAAAAATTTGCTCGAAAATATAATTGCCAGAAAAATCGGAGGGGGGGTCGGTGAAATCGTCTCGGGGGGGGGGGGGGGGGCCCCCAACCGGGGGGGGCTGGCCGAGTTCGGGTGGGGGCAGACCCCCCCAGACCCCCCCTGTAACCTGTATGACTAATACGTCTCGATAGGTTGTGTGTGTAATGGGTAGGGTGGCCATTTGGGTGTGGGCCGGTTAGGTGCGGCCGGCGGGGTGTGGGCCCGTTCAGTACAGGTCCGTTCCATGCGCCCCATTGAGTGTGACCTGCTCAGTTTCAATTAAGAGGCTAATGAGAGGTCGCATCATGTCAGTCATCAAGTAATTTTTTGAGCAATTTTTTGCGATTTTTGACGATTTTTAGTAAAAATTGCGATTTTTTCGATTTTGGAGCGTTTTTTAGTGCCCAATCCCCTCCCAAAATTTGGGCTCAGACCCCACCCCCTGCCCCCTTCGGCGGATGACCTGTTACATGTATGAAACAGGGTCAAGGTCAGTCTAAGCACACACAGACAGTTAGGCAGGTACAGATCGGTAACATGACCATGGCAGAATGTAGTAGCGGGCAAGTCACCAATACCAATGGCAGTGGTGAATTGGAAATTTAGTTGGTTGTGCAAAGATTAAAGAGTTTGCAGGAGTTCCGTCGGTATCTGGAGGAGGAGGGTCTGATTGAGGTGCTGACGCGGGTTCTGGTCAAGTTGCACGATGAGCCAGTGCGACCAGAAGAGCCGTTGCGTTTTCTGGCCGCTCAGTTGGAAGCACCGCAGGAACACAAAGCTTCGTTGGACGCTCTGCGCAACCAGGTCTCTTTCTCGTAGCAGGTCGGTCGGCACCAACTGAAGCTTATTTACAGCTCAGCGACGCTCGCTCCGAAGTGAAGCGACTGCGCACCGAGAACGACCAGTTGCGCGCCGATTTGAACAAGATCGGTGGTGGCCAGAAGACTCGAGGGGACGGTTTGACAGGCACCTGAATTTTATTGCACGTTTTACACGTGGCCTTTAGAATCTAGATGACAATTGTTTAGATCGCTTTCTTTCGTCTAGTAATTGCTACATTGACTAGAGTAGTTATCTCCGTAATGTTTCGTGAAATTGTGAAATTGCCGAAATTCAGGCTGTTGGCAAGAACTTTGCCGTTTGACTTTTGCTGTGGTTTGCAATGTGCAACCGATCCGAACCGATGAGTTTTGCTTTCTTGTTTTGTTGTTTTCTTGTTACGTACATGCTCTACATGATACGGGTTTGGCGTTCTGCCCATTTGATTTGTTGTTCTTGTTTGCTTCAATTAAAGTTTTCATCATTATCCTGCTTTGTTTAGCGCAGCGGTTCAGTCCCTGTGATTATCTTACCAGTTCTAAATACAGCGCCTGTCTTCGCTGACAAAAATGTTTATGGGTTCACTTTAGTTTGAGAAAAAATTTTGGCCGAACATTTGAGTTTTCGGAAACAGTTAAATAATTTATACGAAGTTATAAATTGCGGCGAAGTAAAATTTTCCAGCTCTCATTATTTTATAACATCTAGAAGGTTTGCGGTCCATAGGGTGGTCGTCGGAACTGGTGCAGCATAAGACAGTGTCACCTCGCAAAACCCAGTCTCCATTTAGTACCTGAACCATATTAAGTGTACGGTACCGTAAAGTCGGCCAATGGTGACTGATGTTACTGTACCTACACACAAGCTGATAAGTGGTGCATTTTGAAGGATCGATCTGCTATGAGAGCGTTGTTATTACATATTGGTTCGCGCTATGGCAGCACTCTAGCTGGCGGTGTCCCGAGGCGATTGCAGCAGCTTTTGGTGTTGGATGATGCCGTTCTGTTTATGAAAGGGACGATCGAGAGACCCAAGTGCGAGTCGAGTCGACAGGCTGGAGAAGTATACGACTGACCGGTTCCAACTGCTATTAGGTGTCTGTCTGTTTAGATCGTGTCCAACTCGCGCGTCCGTTATCGAACGTACGACATCGAAGCCGACCCCAGTCTGCGTCAGCTGGTAGAGAGTGCCAGTGGCACGGCTCAGTTTCCACAGCTCTGGGTGCGCGAGAAGTTCGTTGCCGACGCCGAGATGTTAGAGTCGTTGGACCGGCAGCACGCACTACGAGCATTTCTGACCGAACAGGGCGCTAGATTCAACGAGCCAGACGTGGCCCATTTGGCCCTAACTGATGACTCCAAATGGTTGTTGCCGCTCACCGTTTTTGTACTTATTTTTGGAGTGGCCTTCAAGTTGCGAGACGCATATTATGAACCCATAAAGTTTGTTAAAAACAACGACGATGACCAAGTTGAATAAAAGTGTAGCTACGTGACTGCTGCGTTTTGCTGATCATCTACCTGCTATATTCCGTCCTCGCTTTTAGTTGGTACGGTAAAGTTCTGGTGTAGTTGGCTATGCAGGTTGATTGTTCTAGTGAAGATGTTTCGTAGCGCTGCGCGTGCTTTGTTAAGCGTCGGAAGAAGCACACCGTCTTCAAACGTATACCGATGGCTGGCGGTGGGCAAGGAAGTGCACAATAAGATTCAGAAGGCTGTGGACGAAGACAAAGTTGTCTTGTTCATGAAAGGAACGCCTGACCAGCCACTGTGCGGGTTCAGCAGAGCTGCTGCTAAAGCAAGTAAGAGCCGTGCTTTTCGAGCGACAGCTCATTTCTTCCAGATCCTCGAGCTCCATCAGGTCAAGTTCGTGAGCTACGACGTTCTGCAAGACGAGGAATTGCGCAGCGGTATCAAGGAATTCAGCGATTGGCCTACGATTCCACAACTCTACATAAACGGAAAGTTTGTGGGAGGCTGCGACATAATGGTTCAGATGCACCAAAACGAGCAACTGGCTGATTTTTTCAAGGCTGAAAGCATCGAGTCGAAGCATACTCGGAACTAGAAAAGTTGATCAAATTCAGCATTTCCATTCTAACCATTGTAATCAATATTTCCGTTTTGCCCAGAATGTCTTCACAAGTTGGGGTCGATTGCCACTATTTTACTTGAAGCTACGGCGTGACTGCACCAACTGCTGTAATTACTGCCTAGTCTTTTCAGGCCCAGTACCCTGCAGTAGCTACTAGATTGAATAGAATAACAAAATTATTATTTAAAACACATTGGAGAATGCTTTGACCATACATGTCTATGCGGGAGGGGTCTAGCCCAAATTCTAGGGGATGGGTTCGGCACTAAGAACGCTAAAAAATCGCTAATATAGGCTTTAAATACAGCTAAAAAGTGCTGTTGTACAGACAGTTTTAGTGTCTGAAATTCTAAAAATTGAACGGCGTGGGTCAGAAAAATCGTCTCGGGTGCAGCTAGACCCTGTTACATGTATAGCTTTGACAATGGTTAGGATGAGACACGAGCAGATAACCGAAAAAGTCTTCTGATGCGCGTTTGTTGCAAGTACCAGACATGGGCAAAGGGGGCTGAGGGGGGTTGGCCCCTGGATTAGGTGTAAATGAGCTCAGAATAGCTTATTTTAACTAATTTTAATGAAAAGCCAAAAACCTTGATTCTAGCCAAAAATCGGACTTTTTGGCTTACCACCCCCTCAGGCGCTCCTACCCCCCTCAGCCGAAATGCTAGCCCATGTCTGGCAAGTGCGTGTAATCTAATTGAACGTGTGCTTGTGTATGTATGTATATCTCTCGAACGAGCCGTATTTTATTAGAGTTTTGTTTAAGGTAGAACATAGTTCCATCCGGTTCTACAGCTAAAGTCCACTGAGCAGTAGTTACCTAAAACAGCAGGAATGGACGCTTGGCTTAGGTAGTGCGCAAGATGATAACTTCATGAATGAACCGGTGCTAGTTGGGGCGCTTGAACAGAGCTATCAGCACAGTCATGTTGTCGCAACCGGTGCCGTCGCCGACTGTGTTCGGTGCCAAACAGTGGTCGCACAACTGAAATAATGCACTAAAATAAAAGGATCTATAGCCTAGTCTCTCTGACTGAACGTAGCCATTTTTTCTCGGATGGGGTAACGTCAACCGATGAGGAGGAGTATCTGCCAGCATAGGTAATGGCGTTTTCTTGCACTCATTTGGTTAAGTAAACTTTTCGGAACCTCTACACTCTACCTGTTCGCAGATCGTTCGTAGTGACATGCTGGCGTTAAGCCGTTTCTGGACAAAATCCACAACTTCTTGGCTGGTCAGAGAATTCCTAAACAGGTAGTCTAAGCAAGACAGAGACAAAGCGTCAGTCGGTCTCAACTACCATATTCCGTCGCAGGCCAGTACCATGAATGTGTCATCGGGTTGCAGCGACTCCACCCGTACGTCCGGTAGCGCTGAGATCATCTGGTCACGTAAGGGAAGACTCTGATTTTTCTTATAAAAATGATCCCCTACAAGAAATAGCAGTTGTGAGGCAGAAGTAGAGCAGGGAACAAAACCTAATGCTCTGGACAAATTCAAACCGCCGTTCACTCTACCGTCCATGGAAATTTTTCCGCCTGCCTTCTCAATGCGACTCTTTTCTGGCTCGTCTTCTGGTTTGTGGTCCTACAATTAAACTCTCAATCACGTACACGCAACTAACACGCACGTAACTCTCACGTACAGGCCTGAGGAGTCATAAGCATTTTTTATTCTTTTCCATCATTTCTGGCAACCAACCAGTAGTGGGTACACTACACCCCTTCTGCAGTGGAGGTAGGAAGGAAAATTGGGCAAAAATAAGAGGAGCGAATAAAGTATGACCTACACCTGTCTATTTTATCTCAGCATGCGTTTTAAATGCATTGTAAGGCTAATTGTTCAAAATTTTCTCGGCCTGGTTGGGCAGCGGGTCGATTCAACCAGGCAACTTCAAAATTTTATATCCTCTCTTGCAAAATGCTAGGTACGCCAGTGATGCCAACTTACTGAATACACCCCCGACTAGTCCGAACCTAACCTCTAAGTTTTAAATTCGAAATAAACAGATTTTTGGTTGTCATTTCAAATGGAACAAGCAATCGTTTTCGATTTTTGACATTTTTTGTCACTCACTCGGCACATTTTATTATGTTGTTACGGTGTATAAGTTTGTAGTTTGTGCTGGAAACCACGTAGGAAAAATCCTCAGTTGTTCTGCATCCGGGTTGAGTCCGAAACTTCAATACTTAAAATTCGCTCTGTTTCAATTCAGAATATTTGACCGAAACGTGGTGGATGCCTGAGCTTATGTACGGGGTCCGTAAAAAAAGAACCCCGCAGATGTTTTACTCTAGCAACGGAAAACTCAACCGGTTTGCATCATACATGTAACAGGTCATCCGCCGATGGGGGGAGGGGGGGTTGGGGGGTTCTGGCGCGGGCCGGGGGGTCTGAGCCAAAATTTTGGGAGGGGGAGGGCACTAAAAAACGCTCAAAAATCGAAAAAATCGCAGTTTTTGGGCTAAAAATCGCCAAAAATCGCTAATTTGGGCTGAAATACAGCTAAAAAGTGCTGTTTTGCAGGCGATTTTGGCAATTTTTGTGTCTGAAGTTGTAAAAAAATTGCAAAAATTTGCTCAAAAATTCACTTGCCAGAAAAATCGGAGGGGGGTCGGCGAAATCGTCTCGGGGGGATCCGGGGAGGGGTCTGGCCTAAGCCGGGTGGGGGGCAGACCCCCCAAACCCCCCTGTTACATGTATGGTTTGCATGAATCTTTTTTAAGTGAAAGATGAATGAATTCTTAAAAGATTGCTGAAATTATTATTAAGATATTTAGTTCCAGAGATATTTGCCTTCGAAGGGAAAACAGAGAACAGTGAACAAGAGTGACTGAAAGCAACCATGCCGTTTTTCTTTTGCAACCATAAATCTCAACCGATTTGAATGAATCCTTTTTGAATGGAAGAGCGATAAATTCTTGAAAGATTGGTAAAATTTTATTAACCTATGCTGCTTAGTTGCTGAGATATTGGCCCTCAAATTCAAAACAGATTTTGGCAATGAACCAGAGCGATTCAGTTGTACTTGATAATAAAACAGATTCCTACTGCTGAGGGCTAATGAGATTCTACTGGTGACGTAACCGAGTGTATGTGTCCCAGTAAAGCCTCCTTAGCGTTCAGCAGTATTAGGAATCCGTTTCATCGTGACGTGCAAAGGAATAATAAAAGTCACTCTTGTTCATTGGCAAAATTACTGTTTTGACTTTGAGGGAAAATATCTCAGGAACCAACTATGGTATCTTAATAAACGTTTCATCAATCTTTCAATAATTTATTTATCTTTCATTAGAAACGATTCATTGAAATCGGTTGAGATTTGCAGCTGCTACAGAAAAAAATCTGCAAGAATGCGTTGCGAAGGTGTGGATCACCTGAGAAAGGTCGACTGCCTGTCCGGCTCGAGACAACACACATCGACTGTCGCCAGCGTTGGCCACGTAAAGCGTATCGGCAGTGACCACCGCTACACAAGCTGTAGAACCGCTGTCGTCGCCTGGCTAAAGTCCGAGTCAGAGTAGAGTGAGTGACTGAATATTTTATACTCGCACCGTGTCACCGGAGGGCACTTGAAACATTTCCTCTTCCTCGTCAAAGCCAGAGACTTCGCCTTCCTCTAGTTCGTCTCCCTCCTGGGCCGCTTCGTCCATCATCTCGTTCTCGTTGCCTTCACTGAAACTCTGTCGTGTAGGTGCAGTCAGTCAGCAACAAAAAGTGTAATAAAGTTTTTTGAGTCGAAAAACTGTGAAGCCCAAAGTATGAGCTCCGGTGGACCCCTAGAGCGCCGGGGCCCCCCTCCAAAATAGGGGTGGTTGGGCCGAAAAACCGGATTTTGAGCCTCTACTTCAGAGCATCGTCGTTAGTTCAGAATTTGTGCTAGATTGACGTTCTATACACCAATGGAACCGCAATGACTTGCAGATTCCAAAAATCGGACACAAAATGTGGTTTGGTTCTTCCGTACCGGAGTATTCTGCGAAAAACACCTGAAGACACCAATTTTCCTGCTAACTCGCCAGTACATAAGGGCAAACCTTTGTACTTTAGACTTAAGACACAGGTCCAGATTTTATATATTATTTAGCCTACCAAATTCGCAACAAACACACAAAATTTGGTTAAAATCTTGAGGGGCGGTTAGGTCGAAATTTGCTCTGAAAGTGTGGACAAAATTTTTTTTCTGCTAAAATTTCGTAAAAATCAGGCAACTACAGTGTAGGTGAATTTTTTATGCTGATGACGATTATGACGTTAGTTTTTGCGAAAATTTGCAATTTCTACTGTAAAGAGCCATTTTCTATACCTGCCTAGCTGCCACTAGAAATATGTACTGAATTTTATGCTATCTCTTTGCCTTTTACGCTACGCAAACATAATGAACTGTAGCATGCATACTTAGTCGGCAAGTTAGCCCAGCTGTTGGGTTATTGAAACTGATCCAAGATAAAGGGGCAAAACTCAACTCAACATTTGACCGGACCGTCTGGCCTAAGCTGGGTGGGGGCAGACCCCCGGACCCCTTGTTACATGTATTATTTTTACCTATTTTCAAGGTTTTCGACGATTTTGTAGAGACCGACCCAAATGAGATCCACTCAAAGTGTACCTGTCACTGCTGGAGCTAGAATCTGTGTCGTGCAGTTGTTCGTCCTCGTCTGAAGAAGACTCGTGCTGTTGTTCCATTTCGAAGTCTTTATCATCTGCTTCTTCCTCTTCGTCGTCATCGCTACTCGACGCCGCAGTGGCTGTCTCCGGAGTTCTAAAAAAAACCGTCATCGTTCAAGTCAGTAAACTGATTATTATGGGAAGTGCTTACTGACGCAACTGGCATACATGTAGCAGGTCATCCGCCGAAGGGGGAAGAGGGGGTTTGGGGTCTGACGCTGGCCGGGCCAGTTTCAGGTGGCTTGGTGGGGGTCTGGGTTACGTTGAGCCGAAATTAGGGGATCGGCAAAACCCCGGCCACCGCCTTCCATGTTTGATAACTGGTAAAAAACGCTACTTCATCCAATCCCCTGACTTCTTACTTCTACTTGACTTTTACTACTTTACGTAAACTTTCCTTTCATAGCTGCACTGAAGAGGGAGAAGAATTTGCGATATACATCTACTAAACGCTTCCTGAAGCTGTTATAGGTACCATCGATGAACCTCCAATTTTCGATTATTGGACAGCCTTTCTTGTTAGAAAACTCTTTTTGGCAAATTCTGTCGAAAATTCGATTAATACCAAAATTTGCGCCTAAAAATGCGAATTTCCACAAAATTAAAAATCTGGAAATTTGCACCTATAGTAACTGCCTACGCATGAATACCTGGCTGCTCCCTCAGCTGCCGACCATGCGCATGTGTGCAATGCAGGAGAACTTATTCAACCGAAAGCTCGCTCACTCTGTAGTTCTGTCGGAAGCGGAAAGGTCGCTGATTGCCGTCCAAACGGCCATATTCTTGTCTGCACTAGAAGCCGCCTGTTCCATAGACTTGGCAAGAGCCTGCGCGTCCGACTCCGACTTGCTGCTACGACGCCGACACGGAGACGCCGACTGCGACTGAGACACCAACTGCTTCACCTCGCTCATCAGTTCTTCTGCCTTCGGTCTAAGCACAACACTACACCTATTACTTCCATCTCTCAACCATAAACGTCATCCGCATAAAATTTGCAGGTTACAGACAATTTTAGTGTCTCAATCTGTAAAAATTTGCCTCTCAGAAAAATCGTATATTACAGTCGGGACAGTCTGGCACTGATTAGTGAGAGCAGAATCCCCCTCTCATCTATGCTAGCTGGACAAGCGCTTGCTGAACGAAAGACTAGAGGGCTTAGGGTCTAAGTCCAGCTGCCAGCTGTGAAACAGCCAAAAATTGCGGGTGTCCTAAAATCTGAATATAGCCTATTCGTTCAAACAGAGCAGAAAAAGTCAAATCTACGGTCACTTTTAGTAATCTTAGCCTGTAATTCAAAGTTACTTTCCAGAAAAAACTGAAAAGGGTTTGAAAAATCGAGAGGGCACCAGCCGAGACCTAGACTCAACGCTGCTACATGTACGCTGAGAACAATGCAGATAATAATGCCGATACCACAGTGCCCAAAAATGGTAGTACATGATCCAAATTGAGTAGCAGCAATGCAAACTCACGAATGCTGTGGTGAGGGTGACTGTTTCTGTTCAGTGTCAGTGGTGTTGGGCGGAAGTTGTGGCGTGGAGCACTCTATGCACAGTCTTCCATCCGTAGATTCCTTGTACCCGTTTGCATTAACTGCAGCTTCCTCTGCATCCACAGCCTCGGCGCGCTCTCAAGTGCTTCCGTACGTACGCTTTGTCTCACAAAACACATCAGACATACTTTGTGCGCCGAGTTGTTTGACTCGTTTCGCTTCCGGGGGACAGGAGGTCGTCTCTTCAGTCTGTGAATTTTCTCTACTGGAATGGTCTCGTTTAGTACCTTTCAGAGGAGTGAGCATTTCGTCCTGCAAAACCGGATTCCTTGGTCTCATCAATATCCACCAAATGTCCGTAACACGCTTCCACAAACGAACCAAAACCAGAAAAGGCAACTGGATCTGACCTACCCCAGGCTGACACAACCCCTTAGGATTTTTGTTGGCAGAATATCGAATAAAAATATGATTATACAAGACAAAATTGAGAGATGCTAAAATTAAACTAAAAAATGAGCTCAAAATAAGCTATTTTAACAAAAAATTAAACATCGATTTTAGCCAAAAAACGGACTTTCGTGCTTATCGTTCCCTCTACTCCATCAGCGTCTGCTACCACCCATCAGGATTTCAAAGTGGCACCTCCTCTCAGCCGAAATGCAAGTCCATCTCTATGTCTGGCTGAAGTCAAACTTTCTATGGCTGGGATCAGGGCTAGAGGCCCAGTCTGTAGGGTACCAAAAGTAGGCCGATCACAATGGACAAAATATTGAGACCGCCCAGACCAGGACAGGCCTGTCAAATGCAGTCCTGCCTACGGTAACTCTGTAACTGGATAGGGCCGGAATCAATTTCAGGACTTTACTTTATTTCCAATCTCAGAAGCAAAAGTAGCTTTTACTGAGAACCCACCAAACCCTGCCTCTTCCGACAGATGAGCTATGCTGAGAGAATAAAATCTGTACTAAGTCAATATTGCTGTCCTGCAATGAAGTAACTGCTTCAGCTCCTGCATTCTGCAGTTTTCGTTTATTCTTCGAGCGGATATTGGGAGACAAGAACTTTTTCGATTTCGCATCTGAAACTACTGCACCACTGTGCATCTGACAATGAGACTAGGCATGTCCGTACCTAGCACACGCTCCTTTTCGGTACGTAAGGTCAAGCCATAGCGTTTGAGAATCAACTCTAAAGGCGTACACGCTTCTTCCAACAGAAGCCGCTTGTCCTCTTGGTCGTCGTCAGCTGAAATCAGCCAACACACTGACAGCTCTGCATCTTTATTCAAGCGCACGCACAATGTTCTTCTTGCTGGTCGGTTTTGCCGGCCATTTGCTTCAGCTCCAGCTGTGCCTGTTCTTGGCGCAGCAGATCGTCAAACTCTAGAAAGACATTTTCCAGCGCCTGTGGAACTTTGCGCTCTTGCCACAGCTGTCGATTCTTCAGAAATTGCGGAAAGTACTTGGCGATGTACTGAGCCACCTCTGCTCCTGCAACAACCCAACCATAGGGGTCTGAGGCCGTCTTGGTTTGGGTGTACGCCGATTTCCCGAAAAACTGCCAAAAATCGCCGTAAAATTTCCGATTTCTAAAAAATCGCCAAAATGTTCGGGTAGGGGCCCTGTGCGGCCGATGGAAGGGCCTACGCCAGACGTGAGGCTAATATGTTCATACATGTAACAGGGGGTCTGCCCCCCCCCCCCGAGACGATTTTCCCGACCCCCCTCCGATTTTTCTGGTAAGTAATTTTTTTAGCAAATTTTTGCAATTTTGTTTGCGATTTCAGACACAAAAATTACCAAAATTTCCTGTAAAACAGCACTTTTTAGCTGTAAATTATCGATTTTGACGATTTTTAGCCCAAAAACAGCGATTTTTTTCGATTTTTGAGCGTTTTTTAGTGCCCAACCCCCCAACAAAATTTTGTGCTAAGACCCACCCGGCCGGCGCCATACACCCCAACTCCCCTCCCCCTGCGGCGGATGACCTGTTACATGTATGACTATGTTGATAAAAATATTAATTTCTGTTTCGGATTGGTTACTGATTCCCCGAGCTACATCAAAATCAGTAGCTTGTAGAGCCGAAGTAAGGTCATTTTTTATATGAGCGGTTAGCTCAGGTATATTTACCTTCACAAGTGCCAAAACACAGGCGATCTGTTTCTAGATTAGCGACGCGTCGGCGAGGTAAACGACGCGTCGGCAATGGAGCCTCACGTCTTGGACAGGCGAGGGGAGTTCAAGGGCCCCAAACCCCTCCGCCCATGTATGAACCGAATAGGGATAGAACCATATATCTTGTAGCATTTTCGATACCGTATAATACCCTAAAGCATGCTTCAATGAGCGACAAACTCGTAGGTTAAACCGTGAAGATTATTGTAAATTCTATTCATAAGAATTCGGCACTGCAGTAGGTTCTTAGAGAAGAGAATAAGGTGCAATCTTTGTTTCACAGCCATAAACATGATAATTTCATACAAAAAATTGTGTAAGTCACTTTTCAACAGTCAATAGACAAAACTGAACATAAAAAATTGGCTTACTGCAAGCAAAACTTTAACTAAACAGCTTCCTATAGTGCAAAATCAAGTCATTATTTTAAAACGCCTTTTTTATTTTTTTTATTGAAAAACTGAAAAAATCGAACAAATCAAATAATTACGGGAATTTGCTCAAAAGTAGTCTTTTAGGAAAATAATAGCAAAAATATACTGATTTTTTAACGAAAAATTGACTAATTCAGCGTTCAAAACTATACGGCATAGCAGAAAATAATTGCGTATACCGGTGCTATACCTAGAACCGAAGACTGCAACAAAAACTGACCGCCGTGTCCGTCATAGACGCCGAAGAACGAAACACCATCATCGAAGTCAACAATGCAATTATGTGCATCCTTAACAAGAGAAGCAGGTTAAACACCGACAACGAAGCTGAGAGGCGGTAAAAGTTAACATCATGGCTGGGTCCCTCAATGCCCACATGGGCTAGCATTTCGGTTGAGGGGTGATAAATCTTCAAATCCTGAGGTAGTGATGCAACCGGGATCCCGGTATTTCCCGAAGAACAGGGAATTCCTGATATTTTCACTCCCGGTTTCTAATCCCAGTTCACACATTCTCTAATACAGAGAAATATATTTTATAGAAGTATTGACAGTTCTTTTCAGATACTATGTATTTCAGTGACATCTGCTCTATACCCAACTTTCTTTTGCCAGTACTAGCGGCACGTAAAACTTTGAATAAGCTTTCAAATGACTGCTACGTGCTCAATTTTAGCGAACAGCCATGTTTTGCAGCTTTTCCTTTTGTTCCAAATATTTTTATATAGGTTTAGGCCGTAAACTTTATGTTCTAAGCTTCCAACTTTATAAAGGCCTTCAATTGAGCAAAGGCACTCATTGATTGGCTATTTCATAACTCTTTTGGTCCAACTGACATCGAGTTGCCGGGTGCGTGCCAAAACAACTCACATTCATTCAACA